>JBBBDQ010002136.1:515000-632500 GCA_037127315.1 Ascarosepion bandense | reverse complement strand
ATTCGTCCGTGCATGGAGTACTGCTGCCATTTATGGTCAGGTGCCCCTGCCGTTCTCCTCAGTGTTCTTGACAGGCTCCAAATGAGAGTTTGTAATGTGATAGGTACTGATCTGGCGGCTCGACTGCAGCCACTTCCCTATCGTCGAAATGTGGCCTCCCTTTGTCTGTTCTATAAATACTTTCATGGCTTCTGCTCAGACGAACTTAAGTCACTGATGCCTCCTCAACAGGTGTTTACTCGTGCAACCAGACTGGCAACTGAGTCCCACCCATTCACAGTCAGGTTAGCCAAATGCAGACGACAATTCTACACCTGCAGCTTCTTCTCTCGCACTTCCCGCCTGTGAAACTCGTTCCCGTATTCTTGCTTTCCTGACAGCTACAACCTCCAGAAATTTAAATGTAAAGTCAATACTCATCTACTAACCACTGGATTCTAGCTCTCTCCCCACCCCTGTATAACCTTCCCTTTCTCTCCACCTATGTATCTATCATCGCACCTGCTTTCTCAGCTTTCTATTGTTCCTTTCTAACTAGTTTGTACTCCCCACTCTTTTCTAATTAATCTTTTTACATTTATGTAGCCCTCTGCACATCAGTGGCGTTTCTGCCTTGCTCGGGGTGAAATGATTAAAAAAAAAAATTACTTAGTCATTCTGCCATTAAATAAGATCCTGTTTATTTCATAGGGAAATTATGCTGAACAATTTACCTATATTTTGATGTAATATTATATACAGTGTAATATACAGTGTAATGTCATAGTCAATAAACAATACAAATTCAAAACATTTGTCTTATAATTGTGTGCCCAGTAGTATTTTGTGGGTGACTTTTTGATTTGTTCCCCGAAGGCCTTAACCACTTCAAATCTTTCCAAATATACTTATTCAAATCGATAATTGTTTATTGACGAAACCTACCTTTTCTCATGATAACGACCAGAAAAATATCGCTGTTTATCTCACCCCGTAACCACGCTTAAAAAATGTTATTCACTGCAGAATGACCTATCGCGTGGTTTGCCGATTTTTCGGCCTATTTACTTCCGTTGTGCAATTACTACGCGGAAATTGAATTCCGAAACCAAACAAATCGCGGAGTAATTGCTCAAAAAAGTAAATAGTCCGAAAAGTAACCTACCCCTCAAGTCATTCAGCAGTGAATCAGATATGAGAACAGTGGTAAAGGATGAGATATAGTCCGATTTTTTCTGGCCGATAACATGAAAAAAGGTAGGTTTCTTCAATAAATAATTATCGATTTGAGTTCAGCATATACCTTTGCACGGAATTAAGGATTTGACGGGGTAAAGACCTTCGGGAACAAATAAAATAATTACCATTTTCTGTTTATCTCTTTTTCGTTGGTCCTGGGCATGACGGTAAACTACATCCAGCGGCAAGGCATCAGATTGAGATGTAGTGAAAAGCATGGAACCACCTCTTAATTGCTGTTGTTCCCAGGTCCGCCCTGATCCGGTGTGTTAAACCTGTTAGGGCCCCAACAAATAGTTAATCCACAAACTAGGATTAAAACACTATGAATATATAAAATTACACTTTCATAAAAATATATACATATAAACAGACTTTTAAGAAAAATATATATTTTTGAAGAAAAAATAATTACCATAACACATTTTTGAATGAAAAAATTAATCTTAGCGTAAAATTTTTTTAATATAAAAATAGTAGACATTTTCAGTTTTCTAAAATAATAAATATAAAAACAAAATTTTTTCATGAAAATCTGACTAAATCAACCTTCTCAGTATAACCGAACATCAAAAGAAAAAGTACCTTAAGACCCCATATTTTTGGCTTTAAATAATCCACAGCCTTTGACATGCCGCTAAAAAAAAAAAACTCAAATTGAAAGTAAAACTCTTTCGTTTATATTTTTAATTTATGATCTAACAAATATTATTCATTGTGTAAATATTTCGTTTGCTTTTCTTTAGACTGTTCTTACACAATTTTAAATTACTGAATACAGTAGCATATTTTGTTTCTGGGGATTCATAATTAGAAAAATGTTTTGAATATATTTTAAATTCAGTGTGTCTAATATAAAATATATTCGTTTTCTTTGAAATTCTTCGTGAAATAGTAAATTTTTTAGATAATTTTAAGCTGTAGAAACTAGGAAGTTTTGTACAATTTTTTCAAAAGATATTTAAAACTAAACGCTGAAACATTGATAAAATCTATGAATTTTCTTTTTTGCTGATTTAGACAAAACCCCAGATTTTGCGTCAGTATTATTCAAACATAAATAATCAGACTCAATCTGTATTGAGTACTCCTTATAAATGTAATTGATGTGATTTCGTTACAAGTGTTACGGTCGAGAAACAGAAATCTATTGCAGACGTTTGTTGTTACTACAAGTGGACAGTTATTTTCTTTTACGTTAAAAAATGCTTTAGAACTCAGTGTGTTATATTATTTAACCCATAGCTGGAGGAAAGAGGCATATTAGTACGTTTCCCAATGGTTTTTGTCGTAAGTGAATGCAACGAATTGAACTGGAATTCGAACTCGGCTCTCTGATAACCACTGCACCACAACGAACATTATTTATGGAACTGGTCAATATGCGTGACATGGCTTCCCTGTGCCTCTTCTATAAATACTTTCACGGCTTCTGCTCCGAAAAACTTAGATCACTGGTGCCCACTGCCAACGAATTTCCACGAGATACTAGATTAGCAACTAGGTCCCACCCTTTTACAGTGAAACGGATAAAATTTAACCACAATTTCTACTCCAACAGCTTATGTTTTCGCACTTCTCGCCTCTGGAATTCCCTTCCACATATTGCTTCCCCGACAGCTACAATCTCCAGGAGTTTAAATGTAAGGTCAATATTTTGTAACAAGTATTTTTCTCATGTTAAAGCATTTGTTGAGTAAATCAAATAAAATTACTTTAACTAAATTTCTTTTTGCTTTGTCAATATACCTTATAAAAAGATAAGTTAGTTTATGTCCTAATACTTTTGCACAGTACTATATATGTATATAATAAAAAAGTTGAATAACAGATGGATTAAAACCTACTGTTAATGCAATTACAAGTGCAATGTTGATTTTCTGAATTAAAGAGAAAATCATACCTTTGGATATTTCGTCTAGTTCTTATTTTTATTTTGTCAGTTAAGTACCATACATGATCATGGGCGATCAAGGTCTTGAAAGAGACATGGCTGACTGAGATGAATATTTTCCCTCAGTAGGTTGCTATTACTTTCTACAGTAGACCGATTTAAAACTATAGTGAAAGAGATAAACATCAGCTACCTGGAAAAACAGTTCAAGTTTTTTGAGCAATCTGCCGAAGAGAAATAACCAAAACGTAGTTGGCAAAAATCTACGTTAATGACTAGAATCAATGCTAATGTTATTCCCTCTACTGAATGGCGCGACAAATCGGAATAATCTCTTGGTGAATAAAAGTAGCAGATTTTCGCTTATGAGAAAGTGGATTTTTTGTGCTTGGTAGACGAACACGCGTTTTAGCTGGTTAGAAGTGAAGGCGTACATGAAGCAGACTACCACCACGTTTAATTTCGTTGTTTTTCATTTTTGTTACGTTTTTCCAGCGCTGTTCTATCGATTGTTACTTAAACTTTCCGATTATCACAAAAAAAAAAATAATAATAATAATTGAAAAATTACAATATTTAAACAAATTTGTTGGGGGTCAGTTTCTCATACAACGTTAAAGTAAATCGATTCTCCATTTTCAATTCACTATAAGGTTGTATGAGAAACTGGTCCCTCCTAAAATTGTTTAAATATTGAAATTTTTGCAATTTGTCTGTCATTCGTAAAGTTTAAGGTGTAAAAGATAATATTGCACTGAAAATACTCCAACAAATTTGATAATGAACAATTTACAGGTGTCGTATCGGCGACTGGTTTCAAAATTGAGGCTCGATTTACTATAACGTTGCATGAGAAACTGATCCCCCCACCCACCAGTAAATGTTTAAATATTGAAATGTTTCAATTTTTTTTTTTTTTTGTCATTCGTAAAGCTAAGGGAGAATCGATAGGACTGCGCCGAAAAAAGTTAAAAAAATGAAAAACAACGAAATTAAACGTGGTGGTATACTGCTTCAGGTCTGCCAAAGTGAAATTAGATGTGTGACTCCATTTTGTTGTTTCTACGTTGACCGGTAGGACCACCAATTGTTTTCACAATCGTTTCATTACAAGTGTTACGGTTGAGAAACAGAAATCTATTGCAGATGTTGGTTGTTACTACAAGTGGACAGTTTTTTCTTTTACGTTAAAAAATGCTTTAGAACTCAGTGTGCTATATTATTTAACCCATAGCTGGAGGAAAGAGGCATATTAGTACGTTTCCCAATGGTTTTTGTCGTAAGTGAATGCAACGAATTGAACTGGAATTCGAACTCGACTCTCTGATAACCACTGCACCACAACGCACATTATTTATGGTACTGGTCAATATGCAGACTGGCTGCAGTCACTCTCTCACCGGCATGACGTGGCTTCACTGTGCCTCTTATATAAATACTTTCACGGCTTCTGCTCCCAGGAACTTAGATCACTGGTGCCCACTGCCTATGAATTTGCACAAGATACTAGATTAGCAACTAGGTCCCACCCTTTTACAGTGAAACTGATAAAATTTAACCGCAATTTCTACTCTAACAGCTTATTTTTTCGCACTTCCCGCCTGTGGAATTCCATTCCACATACTTGCTTCCTTGACACCTACAATCTCCAGGAGTTTAGATGTAAGGTCAATATTTTGTAAAAAGTATTTTTCTCTTGTTAAAGCATATGTTGAGTAAATCATATAAAATTACTTTCACTAAATTGTTTTTCCTTTGTCAATATACCTTATAAAAAGATAAGTTAGTTTATGTCCTGATACTTTTGCACAGTACTATATATGTATATAATAAAAAAGTTGAATAACAGATGGATTAAAACCTACTGTTAATGCAATTACATTTATAAGGAAAACTCAATACAGATTTAGTCTGGTTATGTACGTTTGGGTAGTACTGACGCATCCACATTAACATCGTTTAAATTCCTCTAACAAACCCTGTTTAATTTTCTGAATAACTATGAATTCATTTTATATTTTCTAAAATAAATCATTTTCATCTTCTGCTAATGAATTATAACTTGAAGAAGAAAAATATTTTTGCGAAACATGAAAATGTTTGTGTATTATGTTTTCATAAATCATTGTAAGAGCAGAATTTTAATATATATATATATATATATATATATATATATATATATATATATATATATATATATATATATATGTATTGAAATTTCAATCATTTCAATCCAAGCAAGCCATTTTACTGCCACTGTTGCGCAGGGGGTTTCCATAGGGAAAAGTGATGAGAAAGGGGGTCAGTTATAGGAAATGTCTGGAGGAGGGTAATAGACGGATGAGAATACAGAGAATGGGGGTAGAGTAGATGGAGAAAAGAGCTTAAGAGATTGAATGCATGTTAGTGAGATAGGAGATATCTAATGACCTTACATTTAAATTCCTGGAGATTGTTGTTGTCGAGTAAGCAAGTATATGGAAGGGAAATCCACAGGCAGGATGTGCGGGAAAAGTAGCTATTAGGGTAGAAATGCGATTACATTTTATCGGTTTCACTGTAAAAGCGTGGAACCGAGTTACTAATCTAGTAGTTCGTGTAAATTTATACATAGGGGTACCAGTGATCTAAATTTATTGGAGCAGAATCCGTGAAAGTATTTATAGAAGTGGCACCGGGACGCCACGTCACACAGGTGAGATAGCGACTGCAGCCGAGCTTCCAAGTCGGTATTGATAACTTTGAAGTTTCTCCGTTTGAATTTGTCAAGAACCCCGAGGTGAATAGCATGGGTACAAATATATATATATATATATATATATATATATATTTTCTAAACATATGCTATTAAATATAAGAGACAATGAATGTCTATTATGTTGAATCATGAGCCGTTCTAAACGTCGTATTTTTGCTTTAATTTCAGTTGAAAATAAAGACAAAAATTCTCCAACATTTGGATAATTATTTATTGGTTTTCTTCTAAGCTTTAATATATATATATATATATATATATATATATATATATATATAATGAATTCTAATGAGAGATGTAAGAAAAAAAACTCACAAGTTGATCAATTATGACTTGTGAAATATTACATTTCGAAATCTCGATTGTATGACAGACCTAATTTTTAATGTCTCTGTGAATTGCAAGGTTATGTCGTTTGGATATTTACAGCATTATATTCGATTTTCAAATCATAAACAATTCTGCCAGCGTTCACAAGCAAGCCAAAAGTGATGCGACTCCAAGTTTACATTCCAGGAATAGTATTTGCAAAACTCATAACACCGTTTGGTTGGCAACAGATATTATATACGCTTGAGTTATTTTGCCACACGTACACAAGAAAAGAAACCGACATATTTAATAAATAAATCAGCCACAAAGTTATACGTAAGTAAAATACCACAACTGGCAGTGTATGGTTGCACTTCGACATAGAAAAACGGGGGAAACTCTTATATTTAATAATACTAAGAATAAATTTTTAAAAAATCGATGGTGAAGAACGAGTGAGATCATTCCAATATATTGGTTCCATTATCAGTAAAGAGGAACAGACTTAATTTCAAGAGTTGTAGAAATAACAGCAGCTGTCGCAAAGCTATTAAGCATCAAGACAGACAGGTACATCCAACTTAAATCCAACAAAAATATTTTCTGTGAAAATGATTCTGTAGACCTGAGCTTCTTGGACAATAACATCACAACTACTGGGGTCGGCAAACTACAGCACGTGTGCCACAAGTGGCAAGTCAAGCAATTTCTAATACCAGGATTTCTTTAATTAAAGAAGTCCCTTGAAGATAAACACTTAGAAAAGTATGCTGCTATTCTCAACTATTTAACATCCCTCTTGAGATCTTTCACCTGTTTGAAGAAAACTGCTTTTGTTCTCCTTTCGGATTTTAGTTCATCTTTCTCATGTGAGCTAATTTTCTCTCACATGAAAGCAATGTTAAATCCACTACGAAGTTGCTTAACACCTGACCTTTTAGAAAATTGTGTGAAACTGAATATAACAAAGTATGTAACCGATATTGAGCATATGGCTATGACCATGTAGGGACACGTCTTCTGTTAATAATAATGTGTTCCAAAAGAAGGAAGAATATCATTGAAATTAATGTAGAAACATATCAATAGGAGTAACTGAAGAAAGGAACTACGCATAAAAAACAAACTTTACAAATAGTAATCATATGAAAAGTGCAGAGATTTCGAAACATATCCAGGGAATTAAAAAAAAAAACCCAAAAAATGAAACCAAAACTATCAGTGGAAATAAACCTACAGCAGTTAGTACGAAAACTGAAATTCTGCCCAGAGGAAAATAGATTTAAAATAACTTCGCAGAATAAAACAAACTACTAAATAAACAATCAGAACTCATCTCAAAATGCAGACACAAAATATTTTACAAAGTCATATAAAAGTTTAAAACTAAAAAGAGCCAAAAATAAAGGAATATAAATATATAAAGACAAGTGAAATATGTTAATTCAGACAAATAAATAAGTAAATAAACAAAGTTAACGATAAACAGTTAAGAAAACACGTACGCACAGCTAAACAAAATAAAACTCAGAAATAACATACAATAAAATAACAAATAATAAATAAAATATAATAACAGTATAAATAACAAAAAATGTATTCGGATAGTACATTTTATCTTATTCAATAAATCTCAGAACAATTTGAAACCATTTATCATATGTCCAACAAAGGAAATGTTAGAATAAGAATATAGAATACCCACAGCGCAGTCTACTACCCACAATACTTCACTGATATTAAATACAAATTTTAGAGCAAAAACAAAACCCTAATGGCTTGACTGAATTAGGAATGAAACAGCCTGTGAGTTGACTTCAATATTCACACACAACACACACACAGAGCTATATATATATATATATATATATATATATATATATATATATATATCCGAGTGAATAAGGAACGAAGAAAAATTTTACAACGTCTAAAACATTAATTTAAAACAGTGCTCGATGTGTAATATAGATCTGTGAATATTTATTATAAATTGTATTTTAGAACATGTACAATTTTTTAAATATATCTACTACAAATTCCACATTTTGTTTCGACATTGTATCATGAGGTGCTGTGGAAAAAATGGAAAGCCTCTTTGCGAGTTGTGTGTGGGATGTTCGTCGGGGTTAGTGATAAAGAATTAAGTCTTGTAAATTGTCTGTTAGAATTTTGAAAGAAGTGGGGTGGGTAGTGAATATAGTTGACTAGCAGTATGGCCCGGCATTGCTCGGGTGTAATGAAAGCTTTAAAACTAATCCACGTTCCTGGAGCTCAGACTCTTTGGACGTTGGCACGAAAGACTAAAAAGCAATAGTTGTTTCCAGTTAAAGAAAAACCGTAGACTGAATGAAAAATGAATGGATGTAAGTCAAATTTTGGTTTCCTGGTATCGATATCAAATTTTCTGCAATATTGTAAGAACTGCAACCTTGAAACTTCTGAAAGTCTTTGTCTGTGAGTGTATCAAATTTAATTAAAATCAAACCACTCCTTCTCTAACCCCATTTTTTCGATTTTCGATATTTATCTAGCTAAGAACACTCGCAGACAGTTATAGTACAACTGTGTAAATTTTCAAGAAAATTGGATCAGCCTTTTCGGAGTCTATAGGTAAGGGATACACACACACAGACACACACACACACAGACAAAGTTCCATCAATCCATTATAAATAAGTTCAGATTAATGAAAGTATCGGAACATTAGAAGATGCGTTGTAGGTTTATAGCGTCATGACTAGACTTTATATATATATATATATATATATATATATAAACATAAAACAGACACTCATCAATAATAATTTTCCCAACTACATAGTTGATGAACAAATACATTATTTTCTTAAAAAGCTTAACATGGAAAAAACAACACATGATACTAACCCAACCTATCCTAAATATATCACTCTCTTATACCGTAGCCAGATGCACTCCAACTACCAACTAGATGAAAACATCCTAAAAAAACTCATAAATACTAATATTTCTCCGACAGACTCTAACAAAAGAATTAAGTTCATTATATATTACACTAAATCCACTACATCTAATTCATTTGTCCGCAACGACTCTTCCCCCACCGTTAGTGATTTGCAAAAAACCAATGTAGTATATAAGTTCATATGTCCATTTAGAGAATGTATCTCTAAGAACCTCAATAATCTACATCGGCCACACCACAAATTCGCTCTCACAGTGTCTGACGTTGCACTTAAATAAAAATTCAAATATATTCCGTCATTTAGAACAACACGGTTATCAACGCACACTTCTGAGAAAAACGCTTGTTGATAACAGGTACATACTCAAACAAGAAAATAATAAGCAGAAACTAAAAATCCTCGAAGCACTCTACATTAAACAATTTAAACCTGGTTTGAATACAATCAATTTTGATATTTCCAATAACGTACTCAAATGTCTGTAATCAGACCAGGGACCACAACACCACTATTTTGTCACTGTCTTCGGCCATCCGCCACGGTAGGGATGGACTTATATTTTCAATTCAATTCTCTTTACTGTTAATAACTTAAATGTTCTATGTTAACTGTGTGTTAATATTTACTCTTTGATAATGGCTTATGTGAGCCGAAAGCTTAGACCTGATAAAAAATTCAACAATTACTGTGATTTTTTGTTGTCTTACAACGACATCACCATCAAGTATACCAGACGGTATGAACGGATCCTACACAAAATTAATAGACAAAACTTGTCTATATTATTCAATGAAACCTGCATTAATATATATATATATATATATATATATATATATATATATATATAATGTATAATAAAATCAATACAGTTAAACATGACGACATAATAACAACACCGGAAAAATAGCATCCTTGAAAATGGCCTGTAAAGAAGTTGCAAGGGTTTGTAAAATTGAACATTATGTAACTTTTGTACATTCCTTATATCTAGAAAAAAGAAAATATGTAAAATTAAAAATAATCAAATCTTACTTGTCGTTCGTGTTTAACAGAACATGTTTAAATGTAAATTTGCTGCACACACACACACACAAAGATATATATATATATATAGAGAGAGAGAGAGAGAGAGAGAAATAGAGCTTTAAATAGAAATAAAGCTTTAAATATATATATAGAAATAGAGCTTTAAATATTTACTTTAATTTATATTTTGGAACAAATACAAACTACAATCTGAGACAAAAGTGTACATTTTTGTTTTGACATTGAAAGAGCAATGTCTCATCAGAGAGTCAACGTTATTTTTTAAAAGACAATGATACATTTCAATGTCGAAACAAAATGTAGTCTTTTTGTAGATTGCATTTTCGACATGTTCTAAACGGTCTATGAACAGTTCACGAGCGGAAGTGAAATCAAGCTCTTTTATCATTCTGAAGATAAGATTTTGATTTCGAAATATTAATGAGTAATAAATAGGTAATACCGAACAACTTTTTCACCTTCCTTTATATTATTAAACGCGTTGTGGTTGCCTTCAAAATCTACCCAGATATATAACAATTAATGTTCAAGTCATATAAACTTACTCAGAAAAGTTTTGCAGTGACACGGTACCTTCGATAGGACATCGTAAAGGAGGAAACATGTCACGCGAAAACTATTAAAACTTTGTCATTCTTCTTTCCCTAAAATTGATTTTGAAAAACACAATTATCTACTATTATCTCACCATTCCATTCATCCATCCATCTATCTATCTAACCATCTATCGATAGCAGTCTCTTCATATCTATCAATCTAACCATTTTTCTATCGCAGTCTCTTCATATCTATCATTTATCTATCTATCTATCTATCTAACCATTTTTCTATCGCAGTCTCTTCATATCTATCATTTATCTATCTATCTATCTATCTATCTATCTATATATATATATATATATATATATATATATATATATATATATATATAATTCTTGCTTTCCTTCTTTAACTGTGTGTGTAGTATATTTTCTATCTACAATCTGGAGTGTCTGTCTGTTGGCCTCTCTCTCTATCTCTAAGCGTATTTAAATGTCTATCTAATGATACCTGTGTATTCTAGACATTTTATATCTACCTATCTATCTATTTATGAAATGATGACATATAATTTTGATTTAATTTGATTTTCTATTGTTTTAACTAAATTATACAGCTGTGTTCTGGTATTTGTACCGCATATTTTCTCTTTACTATCAATGTGTGTATGAGTAGTTGATTTTACACACACACACACATATATATATATATGTGTGTGTGTGTGTGTGTGTGTGTGTGTGTGTGTGTGATCATGTATATACATTTTTCGGTACAAAATCTACTGCACAACATCTCAGTATTTTTTTCTCCCTCGAGGTATGGATATATAGAGATACAAATATATATATATATATATATATATATATATATAACTGCATGCATCTCTGTCTGACTGTTTCTGTCTGTCTGTCTGTCTGTCTGTGTCTTTCTCTGTCTCTCTCTCTCTCTCTCTCTCTCTCTATATATATATATATATATATATATATATATATATATGTAATGTAAATAGGCATTATTCCTTCTTTTATTTAAGTTCCGTTAGAAAGATGCCCAAGATGATATTGTTAAGATTTTTGTATAATTTTTAATGTTATTAGATTTGTTCTTTTCAGAACATTAATTATGATAAAATTGTTTCATTGTTTTATTTTCCCAAGCGCTGTCGACTATACTTTTATCCATTGTCAAGGATAGATTTGATTTTATTTAAACTAAATATATACTCCTCCTATAAATGTATGTAGTTTAATACGAAAGTTTTATTTTCTAAACATGGTGAGCAACTTGTAACCGTGTTCATAGTTTTTATTGTTGACGTTTTCTCATTTTATTAATATCGACACCATTAAACTTTAAGTATTTTTTACATGAGAATGATGATGTTACGGTTCTGTCATCATCTTTGTTAAATAAATAAAATATTCGCACAGTTTTTATATTATTCATGTTCTAAAAAAATACAAGGTTCTATAAAAATATATCAATACATTAACCATATATTCTTGTCTGTGGTTTGAAAAAAAAATTGCATTTAAATATATATTTGAAGGTATGGCAACCTACTAGAATTTTTTTTTTTAATCATTTCACCCCGAGCAAGGCGGAAACGCCACTGATGTGCAGGGGGTTACATAAATGTAAAAAAATTAATTAGAAAAGAGTGAGGAGTACAAATTAGTTAGAAAGGAACAATAGAAAGCTGAGAAAGCAGGTGCGATGACAGATACATCGGTGGAGAGAAAGGGAAGGTTATACAGGGGAGGGGAGAGAGCTAGAGGCCAGTGGTTAGTAGATGAGTCTTGACTTTGCATTTAAATTTCTGGAGGTTGTAGCTGTCAGGAAAGCAAGAATACGGGAGTGAGTTCTACAGGCGGGAAATGCGAGAGAGAAAGCTGCAGGAGTAGAAAGAGGATAATCTAAAAAATTATCTAATTAATATAAAATATTAAATAGTAGAGAGCTCGTAGTTGCCTCGATGGTGCTTGCTAAATTGGCCTTGTGCCAAACACGTCTGAAGTCCCCACAATTTAAATATCAAAAGTTTGAAGGCTGGATGTTGAAATGTGGAAGGATAAATGGTTTCGTCTGTAGATTAAAGTAAATTCTTTATTAACAGAATGACAAAATTGTAAGAAGAAAAATATAAGTGAAATTTTGTTAACTAAACACTATAACATATTTGTGAGAAAAAATGTTCATTGATAGATGCGTGCAGCTTTGTATTTAAAATTGTTCAAAGAGAAATGTAGATATTTAAAATGTCCGCAGAAGTTTAGAGTTCATGGTTGTGTAAAGTATAATCTTATGTTTCCTCCTCTTTTTTGGTAGGTCAGCGACAGAGTGAAAGAGAAGGTAAAACAAATAAAGAAATTGTACTTAACGCGTCCTGTTGTCGTTGCTCTCTTTAGCGGCGCGGAGTGAAAACAAAGAAAAGAAAGTTGGAAGAAGAAACTGTGACGTGCGCTACGTCCGGTTGAAGTGGAGTGAAATTTCTTTTGTTATATTGCCACGAGGTCCGTCACCTAACCGCCCCCATGTCGGACTGGACTCTTGACTGGTTAGGGACGTGGTTTAAATAGTGAAACTTCTCATGTTGCCGGCTCCAGCAAGTCTTTTCACATCTAGGTGAGAAATAACGTCATTAGGAATTTTCGATTTACTATCCTTATCAGGATCCAGAATTTTACTTTTCACACGGACTTGTGAAATATGATTTCATCAGTGTTTTTCCAAAATGTTTTTAGGCGTTTGAATCCAATTTTGCGGCCGTGCAATATTAGTTTGTGTGTTCTAGTTAATTGATGGATGATAAGGGATTTGTATCCTATAAACTCAATGGACATTCTGCAGGGCAATATGAAATCTACTGAAGAAAACTAAACGCATAATTAAACGGTTATAATCTAGAATTTTTTAAACACTTGTAAAAATTATAAACTGCTTCTTCAAACTCCAAAAATGAAATGAAAAATGAAATCAATATTTGAATTTTTGGTTTGAAGAAATTGTAATTTCACGATTGCCAAAATAAATCATGGATTTATAACCATTCATGTCTGGTATGTCTCGCAGTTTCTGTACTCGGTATGTAGTACACCGCTATCTGTGACCTAATGGAGCCTCAACATTTAGCAGCTTAACACTTAAAAACAACTCAGCTAATTTGCATATGATACCACACCCTCCCCAAATCGTTTTTCCTATCACCATTTCTAACTATTCTTGTGTTATATTCTTGCTTTTGATTCTCTCTTCCACATTCTCTTGGCAACTTTGGTCCTCTTCATTCTCTTCTTCGTCAGTTTCTTTTCTTCTTCACTTATGTCTATTTCTTGTTCACTGTAGTTTTCTCTCTTTTGTTGCTTCTGCGTTTCTGCCCTGCCTCCTCACTGTAGTTACCTTCCTCCTCTCAACGTTGGATCTCTATCTCCAAGACAATCATTTTTCTAAATTGACCCGCAAGAGCCAAAATATACTGTCCATTCTTGATCAAAGCCGATTTTTTCGCAAAAGGAAGTTCGCTTCTTCGGGATTTGCACTTTTGCCTTTCTTGTACCATAATCTATCCCTTGTGGCGAACGACATGGTACTGGGAGCTCTAAACTGTCTACCCATAAGGGCCAATGGTCTCATACTGATTTCCGATGTGAATGTGTAACTGAAAAGCATTTTTGATAGAAACGCCTCAATTTATTCAGTGACGGGCGACAATGCCTTCAATGTCACTTTAACAATCGCTGCCATCTGCTCTGCGATTCCGTTAGATTGAAGATGGTACGGAAGAGTCTTAGGCGACACGCAGCCTGTCCGCCTTAACGATGTACACAAATTTTCGTCGTAAAATTTCAGGATCATTAATTTTATTTATAATTATATCACCCATATTGCATGGGGTTACATAGGACGAAAGTTATGAAAATCAGCGACAAGTTATAGGGGGTGTCAGTAGGTTGGCAAGAGAAGGATGAGAATTCGGATGAGAGTGGAGTGGAGGGAGAAAGGAGCATGAGAGAGAGAGAGAGACGATGCAGGTTAGTGAGATAGGAGATGACTTTTATTTTTTATAATCATATCGCCCCAAGCAAGGCATTTTACTGTCACTATTTTGCAGGGGGTTACATAGGAGGAGATTTATGAGAAAGAGTGGCAGGTTATAGGGGGTGTCAGGAAATGGGTAAGAAGAATGAGAATACTGATGAGAGTGGAGTGGACGGAGAAAGGAGCACGAGAGAGAGACAGATGATACAAATTAGTGAAATAGGAGATGACTTTTATTTTTTATAATCATATCGCCCCAAGCAAGGCATTTTACTGTCACTATTTCGCAGGGGGTTACATAGGAGGAAAGTTATGAGAAAGAGTGGCAGGTTATATGGGTGTCAGGAAGTGGGTAAGAAGAATGAGAATACTGATGATTGTGGAGTGGACGGAGAAAGGAGCATGAGAGAGAGGATGCAGGTTAGTGAGATAGGGGATGACTTTTGAATTTAAATTTAAATTCTTGGAGATTGTAGCTGTCGGGGAAGCAAGTAAATGGAAAAAAATTCCACAAAAGGGAAGTGCGAGAATTGAAGCTGCTGTAGTACAAATTCGTTTACAATTATCAGTTTCACAGTAAAAGGGTGGGACCTGGTTGCTAATCTTGTGGCACGAGTAAATTTGCGACACTCTATTACTTGCAAATACATATTTCAAAATCTCTGGGTATGACGATAAAATTCATCCAGCAGCAAGGTCCAATCTGATGCGGAATGGTAGCACCTGTTAAGCTCCCAGCTATGGGTAAATAGTCAATCCCCAAACTAGAGTCAAAACAGTAGGAAAGTATAAAAATATATTTTTATAGACAATATACAACTTTGTAGCCAACAATAGTATGCATCCAATTTATTTTTCAAATAATCCTATGCTACTGTCGAACGTATTCCATATGCATTCTACCTAATGGTTTTGCCTCTTTAGGCGATGAAGAAAGCTCTTTTTCGCTTCAATCTTCTAATTTAATTGTATTTTGGATATTTATTAATATATTCGTCATTATCTTTTGCATAACCAAATCACCATGCGTGTAATTTTAACCTTCGGCTTCGGCCACAATATACGTCGTGTACTCCAATGAATATGTCTATCTTTAACGTTCGTGCATCTAGAATCAACTTACTACTGAATATAATTTAATTTTCAATTCTTAATTTATATTCTATCACCTTAAATTGCCGCTCGGCTATTGAACAATTGTTACATTTATTATTTTGATTATTTTGCTCAGTACTTGATATTCCTCGATCTCATTTTTCACCTGTTGACCAGAACTACGTCACTCTCTACCCATTGAATTATTTTGTTTATCGTCTGCCTCTTTTACAAACCGTAATCTCGACAAAGCATAAAGATGAGGAATGATATTTCCTGTAACATAAACAATTTTAATATCAAATGCCATCATTTTAATGGCTCGGCGTAAAACTATCGACGGTGTAACCTTCGGCAACGCCTTCTTTAGGTTAAAAACAAATTCCAACGCCTTGTGGTTTGACTATAGTAAAAATTCCTTAACTAGGAAACATTTTGTGCTCTCTCAATACTCTAAACATTTGCTAGGGCCTTTTTCTCAATGTTTGAGTAATTTATCTGTGCCGTTTTTCAATCTCTTTGATAAGTAGATTATCGGATTATCTTCCTGCGATAGGACCGCACTAATCGCTTTTTAACATGCGTCTGTGTTTAATCTTATCTCTTTCTTAGGATCAAACACCATTGTTAGAGGTTTGTTTTTCATAATTCCTTTTAGAGAGGGCGTATTTTGTCTTTGTATCCATTCAAACTGGGTTCTTTTTAAGCAACTCTGACAATGGTTTAATTAGTTCACTAAATTTTGGGATATATCTACTGTGGATGTGCGTTGTAGTACAGTGGAACGAGAAACCGAGGAGCTGAGTTCGAATTACATTTGAATCCATTGTATTCTCTTACGCTCAAATACCCTTGGGAAAGGTATTAATCCGTCTCTTCCTTCCAGTTATGGGTTACATAGCAGTACAGATTGGGTTCTATAGCCTTGGTCGGCAACCAGTCTACCGCAGAACGCAATGACAACCTACTGTGGGATAATCTTCTGCCCAGTCAGTCATGTCTCTTTCGAGACATGATCGCCCAAGCGTGTATCACGTATGGCACTTAACTGACTGACTACTGTAAAACTTTATCAGCTTTAAAAAGGATCCCAAATTACTTTTTATTGATTGGAGTCACTACCTCCGTAATCTTTTACGTTATCCTTTCATTTGGTGCTGTACAGGTTTTCGATATTGGGTAGCCAAGCTATGCTAGGTTCTTGCAGTCAAAGATAAGTTTGTCTCTATTAATGGTTAATCCAGACTTTTGTAAATCGCCATAATATTTAATCCACTTATTTTTTAACATTTTTTGGTCTTCGCCCCAACCCCTAAATTAACTTGATAAATAATCATGTGAGTTAACTTGCCTAACAATTTTCATTTGATTGTTTTTTTAAATGTATGACTAGATGTTTTAATTCCAAATGGTTAACGAGTCTACCTTAACAGGCTTTTAGGGGTGTTGATCGTGGTGACTTCTCAAAATTTAATCTGAATTTGGTTGTAGGCAGATCACAATTTTTGCAAAATATTCCATGTTTTTTACTTAATTTCTCGTAGTTTTGATGCTTGATAATGGAAACGAACCCGAACATATCGGGTGATTTACAAAATTCATGTCGTATTCGCAAATTTTCATCGGATTATTTTTATTGCTACAATCAGTGAGGCCCATTGATTTCCACGACGTGTAACTTATTTGGGAATGCCTAGCTGGTTCATGCGGTTTAATTTGACTGCCACCAAGTGCATTAAATGTACTGGTACTTTTTTGTTTGAATGTATTTTGGGCGGTAATGTTCTTTTAATCAAATATTCACATTGTATCCTTTTAGATATGCGTTGTGGTGCAGTGGATATCGATTCGGAACGTCAGATCGGGGTTCGAATTCCAGTTGAATGCATCTACTTACGCACAAATACGCTTTGGAAACGTATTAATCCGTCCTTTTCCTCCAGTTATGTGTTAAATAACATAACAGAATGGGTTCTAAAGCCGTGGCGGGCAACCGGTCTATTGCAGAAAGCAATGGCAAGCTAATGCAGGATAATCTTCTGCCTAGTCAGTTATGTCTTTTTCTAGACATGATTGCCCAAGCGTGTATCACATATGGTACTTAACAGACTGATCTTTTTAGAATATCTTGTGCTTTTGTGGAGTGTATTCCTCATGTTGTATCTACTTTTAGTCTGTCAAAACCTAACAATCCATGGAATTTCACACACGGTACTATCATGATTTGACTAACATTAAACCGAGTATCTGTTTCAAACGTGCTCTGAACATACTCAACATCTTTATTGCGGCTCCGCTTTTAATTTTAACACTTTTTTATTTACTTGGATCAGCCGAACTTAATTAAATATTTTTCGGAATTAGGCTTATTTCAACACTAGCGTCGACTTGCATGCTATACCTATGGCTACTTATTTTCACATTCTCTCTAACATCAATGAAGTGCCATACGTGATACACGCATGTCTCGAAAGTTACATGACAGATGAGACAGAATATTTTTTTTTATCATCTCACCCCAAGCAAGGCATTCCACTGCCACTATTGCGCATGGGGCTACATAGAGGAAGGTAAAGAGAAGGAGTGTTTAGACATAGGGAATATCAGGAGGAAGGTGACAGATGAGTAAGGATAGCGAGGATGAGGGTTGGGCAGATGTGAAGAGTGTTTGATAGAATGGGAGCAGGTTAGTGTGTTAGTAGGAAATATCCCAAGGTATGATTTTCTCTTTAATTCAGAAAATCAACATTGCACTTGTAATTGCATTAACAGTAGGTTTTAATCCATCTGTTATTCAACTTTTTTATTATATACAAATATAGTACTGTGCAAAAGTATTAGGACATAAAATAACTTATCTTTTTATAAGGTATATTGACAAAGGAAAAACAATTTAGTTAAAGTAATTTTATTTGATTTACTCAACAAATGCTTTAACATGAGAAAAATACTTGTTACAAAATATTGACCTTACATTTAAACTCCTGGAGATTGTAGCCGTCGGGGAAGCAATCGTTTGGAAGAGAATTCCACAGTCGGGAAGTGCGAGGAAAGAAAATGTTGGAGTAGAAGTTACGGCTACATTTTATCGGTTTCACTGTAAAACGGTGGGATCTTGTTGCTAAAATTATCCCGGAGTAGGTTGCCATTGCTTCCTGCGGTAGACTGGTTGCCAGCCAAGGCTATAGAACCCAATCTGTCCTGTTATTTGACTCATAGCCAGAGGGGGAAAAGATGTATTATATTATTAAGTAGTAATTAGTGGCTGATCAGTTCATTACTTCAAAACAATAGAAAATCGATCTTTATGCCCTGTAGAAGCTTCAATCATTGTTTCCAACTGTTTCAGTCAGTCAGTTAAGTGCCATACGTGATACACGCATTGGCCAATCATGTCTCGAAAGATACATGACGGATTGAACAGAAGATTATCTCGCAGTAGGTAGCCATTGCTTTCTGCGGTAGACTGGTTGCTAGCCAAGGCTATATAACTCAATCTGTCCTGTTATTTAACTCATAACTGGAGGGAAGAGACGTGTTAATACCTTTCCCAGGAAGGCAAGAAATTCAACTTGAATTCGAACTCGGCTCTCTGATTTCTCGTTCCGAGCCGATATCCACTGCACAACAATGCACTCTACCATATTTTGCCTATTTACCGTAATTACACTGCTTTCCTGTAGTTCATGCTTATTACGTCTGCAAACTGTCTTAAAATATTTCATTTTTCCGCATTTAAGGCACAGTTTCCCCGACGCTGGACATTTGCATTTATTCTTTTATGTGCCATTCCTCAATGATTGCCATTTTACTTTCGTTTAGTTACGTTCAATCTCCATTATTCTCATGTCTGTTTGAAATCACTGATTTGATGCAGCTTCTGTAAATAGTCCGCACGTAATTCTAAGTTCATATGGCCTCCTTGTATGAATTCAACTATTTTCGTCTACGCTACAAGTTATTAAGACTTTGAATCATTTGTCATTGTATCAGCTCGTCTTGAATTGACAGACCTTGATTTCTTATTTACTTTGCCTGTCCCGTGAATCTGTGTACGGGTGCCCCTGCTATTCGCCTCGTGGTTCTTGACAGAATTCAACGGAGAATTTGTAATATGATCGATACCAACTTGGCATCTCTGCTGCAGTCGCTATCTCACCGGCGTAACGTGGCTTCCTTGTGCGTCTTCTGTAAATACTTTCACGGCTTCTGCTAGAATGAACTTAGATCACTGGTGCCACCGATATATGAATTTACACTAGCTACTAGATTAGCAACTAGGTCTCACCATTTTACAGTGAAGCCGATAATATGTAACCACAATTTCTACTCTAACAGCTTTTTTTATCGCACCTCCCGCCTGTGGAATTCCCTTCCATATACTTGCTTCCCCGACAGCTACAATCTCAAGGAATTTAAATGTGAGGTGAATAGACATCTTTTATCTCACTAACTCGCATCCATTCCCTCAAGCTCTTTTTTATCTACTCCACCCCCATTCTCGTTATTCTCATATGTCTATTACCCTGCTCATGATAGTTCCTATAACTAAACACTCTTTCTCAGCACTTTCCTCTTTGTAACCCCCTGCGCAACAGTGTCAGTAGAATGCCTTGCTTGGCGTGAGATGATTTTTTAAAAAAACTATTGCATCATAGACTTCTTTGGTCGCTGCTTGACTTCTAAAACTTTTGTTATTTCAGAAATGATCAGTCTTCTTTTCGGGCTATTCTTCATATTATCGTGACAACTTCCTCAAAAGATATGTTATAATTTCTGTTCGTAGGCCATTGGACATCTTTTCTTTAATGCCTGGCACTCCTACAGAAACCATATAAAAAAGTCCAGTACTTGGTTCTGTCTGATTTCTATTTTTGAGTTTTTGAGATTACGAAGTCTTGGTGTTTCCTCAAAATCATTTCTTCAAATCACGACGTATTCAGTATCGTTCATGAGATCCAAGCCTACTATCCGCGAAGTCATTATTTTATGTCTAGAATATCTTGCATATTTTGTGCTC
Organism: Ascarosepion bandense; assembly: GCA_037127315.1. Taxonomy (NCBI): domain Eukaryota; kingdom Metazoa; phylum Mollusca; class Cephalopoda; order Sepiida; family Sepiidae; genus Ascarosepion; species Ascarosepion bandense. Next base: position 611,633 of record JBBBDQ010002136.1, on the reverse strand, counting down.
GATATGTGATACACCGTTACGTGTGACGTAATGGAGCCTCCACATTTAACGACTAAGCACTTTAATACAACTAATCTAATTTGCATAAGATAACAGTTTAATTATGTGTTGAGTTTCTCTCTCTCTCTCTCTCTCTCTCTCTATATATATATATATATATATATATATATATATATATATTCCTCTAGAGAAAAAATTTGCAAAAACAGTTACCACTTCCTCAATTTATGCATATTAAATTTCAATCCCGGCCAGAAACGGGTCTGTATATATATATATATATATATATATATATATATATATATAATAATAATAATAATAATAATAATAATAACTAAATAGACTCTGTAAGTATGCAGGCCGTAAATTTATACTAATATAAACCTCCGAAAAAACCATTAACAAATAGAACCTAAATCCGTTACTATCCGGTGTACTAAGACGTCGGATAAATGGGGAGAAAAAAAAAGAAACCCGCGGAACAAGAACAAAACATTCAATACTCCGCAGTAAAGAAAAAACCCCAAACGGAACCAAACACAAGAAAAAGTGCTCAATACAAAGTACGAAAAGATAGTAGAGATACAATAGTAGAGCCTTTGCCCTGACGATCCGTAGTGTGAAACCGCGGTAGGTTTTGGCTCACTCTAGATTTTTGTGATATATATATATATATATATATTCCTCTAGAGAAAAAAATTTGCAAAAACAGTTACCACTTCCTCAATTTATGCATTACTCCTCAGTTATGAATTGAGTTCTGTCAGTGACTGGCCTGTGTATACTCCGCTTATATACAACACGCTAAATTTCCCTTCTCTGATTCCATACGCCTATGGTTTTGGGGTTTCTGTCTACGACTAACACCGAATTGGTCAAATTTCGATTCCGGCCAGAAGCAAGTGGATGTCTTGCCACACTGATAAGCTGTGATACAGCGAAACAGGCCTGTATGAGGATGACGAATATATATATATATATATATATATATATAGACATGTGTATATATGACAGACGTTTTCTTGTAACATATTTGCGAAATACAATGACGTCCTGCAATATATGTTTCTTCACACACTCACCCATCTATCATTTTGGGGCTGGTCCAAATTATTTTGTTCCGTCGGTCGATACACTGTAGAGGCCATCGACGATAACCATAATGAAAGTGCCAATTTCTTTGTGAGAACACATGATCGTTCTTCATGAGACATTTTTTCCTTCGCTGGAAATAAAATTCTTGGACAAAGAAATGATTGTCTGCTTCTCATGACCAGAAGCCATTTTGGACAGCTTTCTCGTCTCTCGTTAATTAAACGTCTTTTTTTCTCTCTTTACGATCCTCTTTTTTCACTTTAGTGGACATACCTGGGAATATAATATTTTTTAGCTATTTTTTGTATGTTCCTGAAATTATTACCTTCATAATAATTCTTGAAAATCCATCATTTTCTAGTGACTTACGTCGGATTACTTTTTTTGCTTGTGTCTATCAAGTCTAGAATAAACAAATTGGCATAGAATTACTAGTATTTTTTTAAGAATAAAAAGATATAATAACTTATGATAAACTACGGAACAGATGAAATGTGCAGTGATATTTACATCTATATTTCTTCAAAGACATTTATGATAAAATTATTATTAATAGTTTGCAGATGGAAAAATCTATGAGAGGTAAATATCTATAAAATGACCTTTTTTTATGAAACAATAACGGAAAACATTTTGAAATCTAAACAAAGCAATTTATTTTTTAAATTGAAAAAATATAATTTGTGAGTTTTGATAGCTTTCAATGTTAAATATACAGAATTTGGTCAAAATAATAATAACAATATTTAAGTAATTTGAATTGTCAATATAAACAAAAACTACATATGTATATATGTGTGTCAAGTAACCTCATACACAACATATGAAGGTGTATCTATATATATATAAATTTATTTGTTTGAAAAATATTTTTAATCGATCCTCGTATTTGTGTAGATACTATGTTTTTACATAAACTATATATATATATATATATATATATATATATATATATATATATATATATATATATATATATATATATATATATATATATATATCAGCACCTCAGCGTGGTGTGATGGTTAGCAAGGTCGTCTCGCTAGAATCATTATAACTGAGTAGTGAGTTCGATCCTCACTGGGTACCCCCTACTTTCGCCCGTGTGTCAGGTCTAAGCTATGCATAGAAAATAACCTTCTTCCTGCCCCATAAAAAAAAGGTTTGTTACGGAAGCAGTAAAAAAGCTGCCCTACACACCAGTAAGTGTAACGGAATAGTTTATTATTATTATTATTATTATTATTATATATATATATATATATATATATATATATATATATATATAATAAATTATATTTTAGAACATGTACATAATTTTTCTATATAAAATCGCTACGAAGGTACGTTCGTTTCAGCATTGAAGCCTCAATACCTCATCAGGCGATGTGTAAAGTACTGGAAATCCTTTTCTTTTATATTTATTTAGTTTTGTTAGAGGCGTTACCTGGGGTTTAGTGATTGGGTGATATTTCGTTGACAGTTAAAATCTTTTTGTGGAGAGTGTTTAATTAGAGGTGTCGGTGGGGGTTAACGAGATAGGGGAATAATTCTATAACAGTTGGAATTTATTTCGGGGGTTTCTGAAGTGGTTGATTAATGAGAGTCTTTGATTCTAGACAGTTGTAAATTCTAATTATCCGTTGGCTAGACTATATCTTTATAAATTTCTTAGAAGGGCCGATAATAGTTGGCGTGGATATTTTTTATTGACTTTTATTTAAGCAGCATAAATAAATATAAAGATAAATAAAAAAATATCCACGCCAACTATTATCGGCTCTTAAATAAATATAAAAGAAAAGGAATTCCAGTACTTCACACATCACCTGTTGAGGCATTGAGGCTTCAATGCTGAAACGAACGTACCTTCGTAGCGATTATATATAGAAAAATTATGTACATGTTCTAAAATATAATTTATAATAAATATTCACAGCTCTATATATTATATATCGAGCACTGTTTTAAATTAATGCTTTGGACTTGAAAGAATTCTTCGTTCTGTATTCACTCGGATATATATATATATATATATATATATATATATATATATTAAATTTCTTATTTCTCTTCTTATACATACCCCGTTCGATCAATTAATCCTAATCGGGACATCAAGTATTCTTAACTGACTCTACAAGATGATTGAAAAGTAATTTCCCATCAAAAATAAATAAATAAGACTAATATTTATTACCTATAACATATACAAACAATGAATACGGAAAGAAAGCATTTATAGTTTGTAATTAAAATGCGATATGGAAACCAGATTTTGCTTGCATTTTTTCAAGTGACCCAACAATCGTGTCAATTGATTTCACCAACAAGTCTTGTGGTATTCGCCCTTCACCTTCCTCCAAAGAATATTTTCACCTTTACCCAAATCTAAGAGGAAAAAAGTGAGAGGGTTTTAAGTAAGGACCCCCTGGCATCTCACTCATACATAAAGCAATGATGTACTTTTCAGTTAGACCTAGACATTACAAAAGTTAGGAAGAGATCGTGATAAAATGACTTAGAGGGAAAGATATATGAAAAGACTAAATCGTTTATAGAGATTGACGGATATAGAGAAAATACACACAAACACACACACAAACACACACACACACACACACACAAACACACACACACATATATATATATATATATATATATATATAATATTCATTGGCTACTGATTTCCTTTTGGCTCGTCTAACTGAGCGCTGTCGGCTGCTCGCAGTTGTTTACTTTCCGTAAATAAGAACACCCTATGAAATATACCCTTTTCTGATCGGGCTAATAGCCTAGAGGTAGGATCTTTAACTGATCACAAATCAGTCCTGTTTCAATTCCGACTTGAAGCAAACGGTCGCACGGATGAGCTGTCATATAGCGAAACCTGCGGATGAACAGATAGATAGATAGATAGATAGATAGATAGATAGATAGATAGATAGATAGATAGATAGATAGATGCAAGAAGTCTAGATTGAAGCCCAGGTTTAAATCTCACCATGATCGATTATTCAGGAAAATGATTATTTGATATTATCTATCTCAAGACAGCGATCCCTGCACATTGCACATTTGAAGAGTGCCTGAAAACCATACTATGGGTTGGCCAAGCTTTGTGAGTGAAATTGGCTATACGGCTCCCTTTCAACGATGTTTGTCCGAACACGTAATCACTAGTAATCCTGGTGTTGGTCAGCCTACTGATCATCATAGATAACGCATTCTTTTCCAGAAAAATGTTACTAAGTTCCGCTCAGCGTGGTTGCCGTATATTATACAGGGGGAATGTGAGAGTTGAACAAACCCAGAAGTTGCCTGACGATTAGTTAGCGGCCCCATTAGATAGGTATCCTCGAATACGAGTGGCCAGCTATTATTATTAATGTTCAAACATATATATATATATATATATATATATATATATATATATATATATCAGCAAATCTTTGGAGGCACAAAATCTGTACACTTCTTTAAAAACAAGAAAATTTATTAACAGCCTCAAGAGCTTTTTCATCTAACATACCATCAGGAGAAAATTGTTGGTATCCCAAATTAAACAAAAAAAAGTAGCAACGAAAATGAAGAGCCAAAAAAGAGGAAACGTTTAAATAAATATACTCATAAATACATATTTATAATGAGGGGAAGAGAAATCGCGAATATATATATATATATATATATATTCACGATAAAGCAATCGGAGTCTAACCGTACTGATGATCTGTGATACAGCGAAACACATCTGTCTGCGGATGGCTATTTACGCTCTCACACCCTGATTGAGCACTCTGGAAGAATGGTAGACTTTGAAAAACAGTAGCTACTCTAGCATTTACGCATCGTTCATTCAGCAATGAATTCGAACACTCTCAGTTATTGGCCGTGTATAATGATGATATACGCGCTAAAAAGTCTGCCTTCTTCTACCGAGTGCCAATAGCTTAGAGGCAGAATCGCCGACTGACGCAAAATCGGTCGTGTTTCAATCCTGGGTCAAAAGTAATCGGAGTCTAACCGTACTGATGAGCTGTGATACAGCGAAACAGATCTGTCTGCGAATGGTTGTATATATATATATATATATATGGTAATATTTTCTATTGTAAGATTATAATAAAACTTAATTTATAGCAACACAAGAGGCGTTGTGTTTCGGTAGTATCTTATTATCACCATGTCAGGCAGTGAAATATTTTTTTCTGTACGTCAGTCAGTTAGTTAAGTGCCATACTTGAAACAGGCTTGGGCGATCATGTCTTGACAGTCATGACTGACTGGGTAGAAGATTATCCCGCAATAGGTTACCATTGCTTTCTGCGCTAGACTTGTTGATGTACAAGGCTATAGAACCTATTCTGTCCTGTTATTTGACCTTATCGCTAGAGGGAGAAGAGATGTATTATATTATTAAGTAGTAATTAGAGGAGAATCAGTGGATTGCTTCATAAGGACATAAAAATGATCTCCTACTTTATGCCCAGTAGAAGCCTTAATTATGTTTTCAACTATTATATTCAGTCAGTCAGTTAAGTGCCAAACGTGATACACGTTTTGGGTGATCATGTCTCGAAAGAAACATGACTGACTGGGCAGAAGATTATCCCGCAGTAGGTTACAATTATTGCTGCGTTAAACTGGTTGCATACCAAGGCTATAGAACTCAATTTGTCCTGTTTTTTAACCCATAACTGGATTGAGGAGAGATAAATTATATCATTATATTAATAAGTAGTATTTAGTAGGGGATAGAAACGAAGAAAAGAGTGCTAGACTGCTACGTGATGTCAGTTCTACAATACGGCTGTGAATGCTGGACAATATCATCAAAAATGAGGACAAAACTGGAAGCGGCCGAAATGTGGTTCTACAGAAGGATGCTACGGATATCGTGGACTGAGCATACAAGCAACGACGAAGTGTTAGAAAGGATGGCAACAAAAAGGAAATTGATGCTGAGCATCAGGAAGAGACAACTGAAGTTCCTGGGACATGCAATGAGGAAGGAGAGCCTGGAGAACCTGATACTGACTGGACAGATAGAAGGAAAGAGAAACAGAGGAAGGCAGCGGATAACATATTTGCAGGGTCTGATCAGGTGGATGACGGAACGGGGGTTGCCAGGAGCAACAGGAGCAAACATACTAAGAGCCACAAGGGATAGGGAGACGTGGAGATCCATGATCGCCTACGTCCTGAAGGGACAGGGCACATAGAAGAAGAAGAAGTGGGGGATCAGTTTATTACTTCATAAAATAGAACACCGATCCCCACCTTTATGTCTAGTAGAAGTTTTAATTGTTTTCAACTATTATATTCAGTCAGTCAGTTAAGTGGCATAAGTGATACACGCTTTGGCGATCATGTCTCGAAAGAAACATGGATGACTCGGCAGAAGATTATCTCGTAGTAGGTTGCCATCACTTCCTGCGGTAGACTGGTTGCCGACCACGGCTGTCATAATTATTTAACCCAAAACTGGAAAGGAGTAACGGATTATTACCTTTGCCAAGGTTATTTGTGCGTAAGTAAATCTAAGAAATTCAATTGAATTCGAACTCGGTTTCTCGATTTCTCTTTCCAAGCCGATATCCACTGCACCACAACGAATATAAATCATTATATATTCAAGCTTAGAAACAACAATTTTTTACCAAATCGAGACAATTAAGGTAGGCAGATTTTCTGAAGGTCTTTCTCGGAGTACCCAAAAAAGCAGGTCATGATGAGTGGAAAAAATTTGATTTTTTTAGAGTATATGGTGATAAACACTTAAAGTAACTGGAATCACAGACATTTTTCATGCCATTGATGAAATAAGTAGATATATATGTAGCTTTACGCAAGTCTGAAAAAATATTGCGTGTCATTGTGAAACGGTTACAGCATTATTATTCAAATTAAAATAGTGAACAATATATATAGAAGGGAAAGTTTTTATGTTTATTTTTAAACTACACTGCACGTCAAATATATGGAGTTAACTTAGTGGGAGATCTATCCCTCAAGCCGAAACAAATTAATTATCAGACGATGGGAGAACCAATCAATATATGCTAGGGGATAGATTATAGATGTCTAGTTATATCATATTAGAAAAAATTAATTAACTAAACTTCAGGGTATATTTTAGACGAATGGAAGTAAGTTCTTTACTTTTATTGAGTAAGTTCAGTGTTGGGAATTTGATAACTTGTAATTTTTCTTCTGAATATAGAAAACATGGCTCATGTAAAGATTTACAAGTTCTGTTTTTTTTAAATATAACTCATCTTCTGGTAATAAGTTTAATGGCATCTTTTAATTGCCAATAATAAATTGAAAGTGATGTGGTATTGCAGGGAAAATAAGGTGTGCAAGCAATAGCTGGTTTTAAAAGTATTCATGATACAACTGACATAATATTTTATTACTGTGGCGTTATCTATGTTGGAAATAGAGCATAATGAAACTACACAGTCAGTTAAACATTTATTTGCTAATGGACAATCAATAGGTTTTCGGCAATTGCAATTATTGTTATTGTGATCGTTAATTTTTTTCGGATGTTGTTGACACGTTGCTAATAATATAGTAACGAAACAACAAGTGCTCTTGTGTTGCAGTAAACTGTTTTTATTATAATCTTATAATAAAAACTAGCAGTATAGCCCGGCGTTGCTCGGGTGTAATGAAAACTTTAAAACTAATCCATGGTCCTGGAGCTCAGACTCTTTGGACGTTGTCACGAAAGACTAAAAAGCAATAGTTGTTTCTAGTTAAATCAAAACCGTAGACTGAAAGAAAAATGAATGGATGTAAGTCAAATTTTGATTTCCTGGTATCGATATCAAATAAGTTTTTTCGTCGTAAACTGAATTTTGAAAGCTAAATAAGTTCTCTGAGTAAATGGTATCATGGCTGAGACTAAGAACTACAATTATACCTACTTACAGCCAAACCCAAAGCAAAAACAAAAATAAAAGGACTGAAAAAATTAAACATACAGGCAGATAAACAAACACACACACAAACATCTAACCTTATATATATATATATATATTATCGATTTTCTGCACTATTGTAAGAACTGCAACCTTGAAACTTCTGAATATCTTTTCTTATGTCTTTGTCTATGAGTGTATCAAATTTGATTAAAATACATAACCCGATTGTTTCGATTTTCGATTTCTGATATTTATCGCTGTACCTCGACACAACATCTAGCTAAGAACACTCGCAGACGCTTATAGTACAACTCTGTAAATCTTCAAGAAAATTGGTTCGGAGTTTATAGGTAACGGACACACGCACACATACACACACAGACGAAGTTCCATTTATAAATATGTTTAGATATTACCATATATATTGCTTTACTAAATATCGGGCCCTAATGAAGCAAATCACTACAACCACTGGACTGGAAACCCATTAGTCTGTACTACTACTAAGATATGTATATATATATTTTTCTAAACATATATTGTTTAATACAATAGACAATAAATATCCATTACCTTTAATCATGGGCCGTTCTAAACATCGGATCTGGGCGTATTTTCAGGTGAAAATAGAGACATATATTTGGTTATTTTTGTATACTGGTTCAAACCTTTCAGCTCACATGAGCCATCTTCAGAGAGGTTACAGAGACGTTAAAATAAAGACATCATCCGTCAAAAATTATATTATCTGGTTTTGACATAACATATTGCAATGTGACGATATCAGTCACCGAATAGCAGACGCAATTCGTAAATTTGTAATGCGGTTCTATGACGTCACACCACGGAAGAGACTGAAATGTTAACAGAACCATATATCTAAATGCAATGTAATGTGCTGTGACTAGATTGAAGTGTGGGATGCTTTGATTTAATGGAGATGGCCTCCAATATATGAAGGTTCTTTTACTGTGTGTTCGTTTGAGTATCATTGTGTTATCTACTAAAATCTGTCTAATATTAACAACATGGCTATGTTTTTCTAAGAAATGTTGTTTAATTGAACTCTGATCAGAAAGGTGACAGGTAATTCTACGGGAGAGCGTGGTTGTTGTAAAACCAATATATGTAGTGGGTTTATTACTAGAACCAGAGATACAATCTCTGAACTGGTATGTAAATTGATACACTATATTGGTTTTTCGGTAGAAGATTTAGTTGTGTGGTTATAAGGTTATTAGAGACGATGAAGTCAGTTGCTTTAAAATTTTTATATTATATGCTGAGCTTAATTTGATTATTATTCTTTATTGGTTTAACATTTCTACATATTAAGTTTTTGAGTGTTGTTTCATCATGTTTGTAATTATTATGCATTTGGTTGCAGTAGTATAAGTAAATAGTGTTATGTTTATTTTGATATACACTATTATTATTAATATTGTCAGTATAGTTAGAGGTATTATTAAGTTTACTGAGATACATTTTAAATTGTTGATCAAATATAACGAAAGATATAGATACATATTTAGAAAAAGAATATATATATATATATATATATATATATATATATATATACTTTTTCTTATTTTTCTTTCTATTTATCTATAGTTTGATCAATCAGTTGTGACCTGGGCATGTCTCTTTGTCAGTTTTCTTATGTTACTTTATATTCGTTTTTGGATTCGTCGATTAATAAATATATGCCTGTTCGTTAACATTAGTCTGTTGTTCTACATGTGTGTGTGTCTCTGTTTATGCAGGATAATATAGAATCAAATGCAGGTTGTACCTCTCCCGTTAGGTGTTCTTCCTCTGCACTATAACGCCTTTCAACCATTGTCAGAATTTTCAAGTCTGCGAACCACAATCAAGATGTTTTTTTCTGGCTTCCATGAGCGTTAGTGCGCCCGACTGTGTACAGCCTCTGAAATAACCTTCGGCTGGAATGATGTATATTTTTATAATAATCGCAACTCTCGATATAAAAAAAAGACACTTTCATTTCGCTTTAAGATTTTCTTTTTCTTTTTCTTTTCTTTTCTGTGGCATTTTTAAACAACATCATTTTATTTTCCTTGCTATTATTTAGTTTTAGCTTACTTGTCTTTGTTTACTCCACCCACGCTTAATATCTTCTTTTCTGAAATTTTCTTCTTTTCTTTCTCCTGTGTTTTCATGTTCATCTTATCCATGAACGCATCACATCGATGAGTGTAAATTTGCTAAGATCTCTCTCCTTTACGTCTGGGACGCAGCCGAGCACGAAATCACTAGAGTCCTTATTGATAACGTTAGTTGTAATAGACAGAATATTCTGCTATGTCAAGAATTCACTGAAAAACAGGTGAGAAATGTAGTTTAGCGATGGAAAGATATATATATATATATATATATATATATATATATATATATATATATATCGCTAAACTACATTTCTCCTAAATAACATCTATATATATATATATATACATATATATATATATATATATATATATATATATTTCGGTGTCTGGCGTGTGTATATACTGCTTGCATACAACATTTTAAATTTTCCCATTTCTGATTCCCTGCGGCTATGGCTTAGGCGACTCCGACTGACACCAATCGGTCGAATTTCGATCCCAGCCAGAAGCAGTGGAGGTGTCTAGCCAACAGCCTTGTATGTGGATACGCTCTCACCACCCTCATTGAGCACTCTGGAAGAGTGGGAGACTTTGAAAACAGTAGCTACTCCGGCATATACGCATCGCTCATTCAATAAGGAATTAGAGCAATATAGCTATTGGGCGTGTGTAATGATATACTCGCTAAAAGGTCTGCCCTCTTCTCCCGGACGCTCGTGGCCTAGGGGTAGAATCGCCGACTGACGCCGATTCGGTCGGGTTTCAATCCTGGGTTAGGAAGCGATTAGAGTCTAACCGTACTGATGAGCTGTGATACAGCGAAACAGATCTGTCTGCGGATGACTATATATATATATATATATATATATATATATATATATATATATTAGCCTTCCACATACAAGGCTGTTGGCTAGACTCTTCCATATATATATATATATATATATATATATATACACCTGATATTAATCATTTCACCGCAAGCAAGGCAGTTTTACTGTCACTGGTGCGCAGGGGATTACATAGAAGGAAAGAGATAAGAAAAAGGGAGAGGTTATAGGAGGTGTCAGGAAGTTGGTAAGAGATGAATGAGAATACTGGTGTGATGAGTATGGAGTGGACAGAAAAAACAGCATGAGAGAAAGGATAAGAGTCAGAGAGATAGGAGATGACAATTGACTTAAGATTTAAAGATTGGATATTGGAGCTGTCGCCGAAGCAAGTGGAAATCCACCGACGATAAGTGCGAGAAAAAAGCTAAAGTGTGTACAAGTTGGGATTCCATTTGATTGGTTTCACTGTAAAAGGGTGAGACCTATTTGCGTGTCTCATTGCTCGAATAAATTAATACATAGGGGGCATATATTTCGGTGACATGTATGTGTATACACTGCTTATATACGTTAAAATTTTCATATCTCTGATTCCATGCGTCTCCTATCGCTTAGTGGGTAGCTACTCCGACTGATTTCCAAATCGTCGAGTTTCGATCCCGGCCAGATGCAAGTGGGTGTGACTAGCCAACCGTCTTTTATGTAGATGACTATATTTCGGTTGGGTTTTAATCCTGGGTACTAAAGTTATCGGAGTCTAACCGTACTGATGAGCTGTGATACGGTGAAACAGATCTGTCTGCGGATGACAATATATATATATATATATATATATATATAATTTCATCGCAAATATACCTATTTTCCTTTTTATATACATATACCTATAAGACTAAAATGTCTTATAGTTATATATGCGATTTTGCAACCTACGAAATGCTACTTAAATACAAAAATATACTCAAAAGATCTTATCTATGCGCGGTGTAGTGTAGTTGATATCGGAATAAGAAATCGGAGAACCGGTTTCGAATTCCAGTCGATTATTTTGCATTCACGCGCAAATACTCTTGAGAAATCCCATTGCTTCTTTCTGTAGCTATAAAAGCAGGACAGATTGTGTTTTACAGCGTTCGTTGGCAACCAGTCTGTCGCAAAAAATAATGAAAATCTACTGTGGTAAAATCTACTAATATAACAAAATTCTACTCCATCAGCTTCTTTTCTTGCACTTCCCGCCTGTGGAATTCTCTTCTACAGACTTGCTTTCCTGACAGTTATAATCACCAAGAATTTAAATGTAAAGTCAACAGTCATCTCCTGTCTCACTAACTATTATATTCAGTCAGTCATTTAAGTGCCATATGTGATACACGGTTTGGGCGATCATGTCTCGAAAGAAACATGACTGACTGGGGAAAAGATTATCCCGCAGTAAATTGCCATTGCTTTCTTCGGTAAACTGATTTTCAGCCGAGGCTATAGAATCCAGTCTGTCCCATTATTTAACACATGACTGGAAGAGACGGATTTATACGTATTTGTGCTTAAGTGAATGCCATAAATTCCCCGATTTTTCGTTCCGAGTACATATCCACTGTACCACAACACACACCCAGTGTGTACTTTGCTTTAAATATGTGCTGCGAGAGGTAAATTCATCAAACCTTAATTCTTTTTCTTCTTCTTCTATGTGCCTTGTCCCTTCAGGACGTAGGCGATCATGGCCTTCCACGTTTCCCTATCACTGGTGGTTCTTAGAACGCCTTCTCCTGTTACACCATGCAATCCTCTTTCCGTCATCCATCTGATTAGGTCCTTCAAATATGTTATCCACTGCTTTCCCCTGTCTCATTTTCCCTTTATCTGGCCTGTTAGTATCAGATTCTCCAAGCCTCCTTCGTCAATGCATGTCCCAAGAACATCAGCTGTCTCTCCCTGACTCTCAGTATTAATTTTCTTTTTGTTTCCATCATTTCCAAGACCTCATCATTGCTCACATGCTCAATCCATGATATTCGCAGCATCCTTCAGTAGAACCACAATTCAGTTGCTTCAAGTTTTTCCTTCATCTTCGATTGTATTGTCCAGCATTCACTGCCATATTGAAGGACGGACAGCACGTAGCGAAATTCTCCTGTTTCTTAATACCTTCCTCAACTTCTGGAATGTTTATTTCGCCATGCCCAATTCGCCTTCGGATCTCTGTGTCGCATTTTCCGTCTTCTGTTATAACGCTTCACAGGTATTTAAATTTTTGTACCTGCTTGATTTTGTTATCCCCGACCTGTATTTGGCATTTAATTATTCATTCAGAAATCTTGACATTTTTTTCACTGTATATCAACACTTTTACTTATTAAAGCCAGAAAAACATTTTTGGTTGTAACAATGTTTTGCGATAATAATTATTTTAGTGATACAAGTATTAATAATGAACCCATATCTAGGGGCCAATTGTGGGTTCTTACTTTTCTTAACGGTATTTGTGCTTAAATGAATATAACGAACCTAAATTCAATTATTTTAAAAATCATTTCACCCCAAGCAAGACATTCCACTGCCACTATTGCGCAGGGGTTTACATAGGGGAAGATGATGAGAGAGTGATTAGTTATAGGAAATGCCAGAAGGATGGTGGTAGTCGAGTAAGGATGTACATAGGAAAAGTGTTTGAGAGAATGGGTGCGAGTTAGTGTGTTAGGAGGTGTCTATTGACCTTGCATTTAAACTCCTGGAGATTGTAGCTGTCGGGGAAGCAAGTATACAGAAGGGACTTCCACGGGCGTGAAGTGCGAGAAAAGAAGCTATTGGATTAGAAATTGTGGTTACATTTTATCGGTTTCACTGTAAAAGAATGGGACCTAATTGCTAATCTAGTCGATAAACAACCCCAAGCCAGTATCCACCACGCCGTACGCACATCCCCAGCTTACAGCAACTTTAATTGTAAAGTGTTCTCCCATAAAGTACTGAGCAGACATAATGCTGCTTTACTTCGGTGATTTTACGGAAACTAGTGCTTCAACATAATTCGGCCGTACGTCAAAGAATATGAAACTGAAATTATAAAGTTCTCTAGCATAGTAGAAGCTGTTTCTAAAAAGTTCATCAAAGTATTAACAAACAATATAATATCATTCAGTCAGTTAAGTGCCATACGGGAAACACTATTGTTAAAACTGTAACCTTGAAACGTCTAAATACCGTTTCTTATGTCTTTGTCTACGAGTGTATCACATTTGATTAAAATCGGACCACTCCTTCTATAACGTGACTGTTTTGATTATCGATTTTCGATATTTATCTGGGGTACCTCGACACAAAATCTAGGTAAGAACACTCGCAGATGCTTATAGTACAACTGTGTAAATCTTCAAGAAAATCGGTTCAGCCGTTTCGGAGTCTGTATGTAACGGACACACGCACACACCCACATACACACACAGGTCAATTTATAAATAAATTTAGATAAAATGGGACCACTCCTTCTATAACCCGAGTGTTTCAATTATCAATTTTCGATATTTGTCAGGGGTATCTCGACACAAAACCTAGGTAAGAACACTCGCAGACGCTTATAGTACAACTGTGTAAATTTTCCAGAAAATCGGTTCAGCCGTTTCGGAGTCTGTATGTAACGGACACACGCACACACCCACATACACACACATACACACGCAGACAAACTTCCATTTATAAATAAGTTTAGATTAAATAACCAGACATTATTATCGAAATAGAAGGCACCTATTCAAAATTGATCAGATTAGTAAGCAATTAAACGGACGTAATCAAGTAAACACAAAGCAACTCTCAAGAATTGACCTCAGAAATACAAAATAAGTACATAAAATTTGTTTTATAAAAAATCAACTTTCCAGACCCGAATATCTGAATAGTAAGGAGTATACTGAATTGGTTACCTTGAAAGCAATTATGAAGACTTGAACAACTAATAAAAACGAAAATATAGAGTCTTGATCTTTTAAATAAAAAGCAAGTACCATTTTTAATCAACGAAATAAATGCAACAATCCAGATTTTATCAATTAAAAAAAAACAACTATCCAGACATTGCCAATTAAATAGGAAAAAATCAGTCCATAACTTTTAATCAACAAGCAATAATCAAAACATGACATACTAAATAGAAAACGATAATCCGTAATTTATCATGTTAAAATGGCATCATCCTTATCAAGAGAGTGAATAACTCTCAGATATTGGTCCTATAATCATTATTCAGATATGATCTTCAAACATAAAAAGCAACTAGAATTGATTATGTAAAAAAAGCAGTTATACAGAAAAGCTCGACAAAATATAAATGATCAACTGACAAATTATTTTTATTTTTATTTTTTTTTAATCATTTCACCCCGAGCAAGGCAGAAACGCCACTGATGTGCAGGGGGTTACATAAATGTAAAAAGATTAATTAGAAAAGAGTGAGGAGTACAAGCTAGTTAGAAAGGAAAAATAGAAAGCTGGGAAAGCAGGTGCGATGACAGATACATAGGTGGAGGGAAAGGGAAGGTTATAGAGGGGAGGGGAGAGAGAGCTAGAGTCCAGTGGTTAGTAGATGAGTATTGACTTTGCATTTAAATTTCTGGAGGCTTCACTCACTTTCTCACCGATATGACCTGAATTTACTCTCTCATTTCTAAAAATATATCTTCTTTTTTTTTTTATAATCATTTCACCCCGAGCAAGGCGGAAACGCCACTGATGTGCAGGGGGTTACATAAATGTAAAAAGATTAATTAGAAAAGAGTGAGGAGTACAAGCTAGTTAGAAAGGAAAAATAGAAAGCTGAGAAAGCAGGTGCGATGACAGATACATAGGTGGAGGGAAAGGGAAGGTTATAGAGGGGAGGGAGAGAGAGCTAGAGTCCAGTGGTTAGTAGATGAGTATTGACTTTGCATTTAAATTTCTGGAGGCTTCACTCACTTTCTCACCGATATGACCTGAATTTACTCTCTCATTTCTAAAAATATATCTTTTTTCTTTGTTTTTTGTTTTTTAATCATTTCACCCCGAGCAAGGCAGAAACGCCACTGATGTGCAGGGGGTTACATAAATGTAAAAAGATTAATTAGAAAAGAGTGAGGAGTACAAGCTAGTTAGAAAGGAAAAATAGAAAGCTGAGAAAGCAGGTGCGATGACAGATACATAGGTGGAGAGAAAGGGAAGGTTATAGAGGGGAGGGGAGAGAGAGCTAGAGTCCAGTGGTTAGTAGATGAGTATTGACTTTGCATTTAAATTTCTGGAGGCTTCACTCACTTTCTCACCGATATGACCTGAATTTACTCTCTCATTTCTAAAAATATATCTTTTTTCTTTGTTTTTTTTTTTTAATCATTTCACCCCGAGCAAGGCAGAAACGCCACTGATGTGCAGGGGGTTACATAAATGTAAAAAGATTAATTAGAAAAGAGTGAGGAGTACAAGCTAGTTAGAAAGGAACAATAGAAAGCTGGGAAGCAGGTGCGATGACAGATACATAGGTGGAGAGAAAGTGAAGGTTATACAGGGGAGAGGAGAGAGCTAGAGGCCAGTGGTTAGTAGATGAGTATTAACTTTGCATTTAAATTTCTGGAGGTTGTAGCCGTCAGGAAAGCAAGAATACGGGAGTTCCACAGGCGGGAAGTGGGAGAGAGGAAGCTGCAGGAGTAGAATTGTCGTCTGCATTTGGCTAACCTGACTGTGAATGGGTGGGACCCAGTTGCCAGTCTGGTTGCACGAGTAAACACCTGTTGAGGAGGCATCAGTGACTTAAGCTCATCCGAGCAGAAGCCATGAAAATATTTATAGAAGAGACAGAGGGAGGCCACCTTTCGACGATGGGAAAGTGGCTGCAGTCGAGTCGCCAGATCAGTACCTATCACATTACAGACTCTCCTTTGGAGCTTGTCAAGAACACTGAGGAGAACGGCAGGGGCACCTGACCATAAATGGCAGCAGTACTCCATGCACGGTCGGATGGCTGACTTGTATAATAAATTCATAGATAAGAATTCATCAAATATGTCATAAATATTATAATAATTCATCAAATATGTTATAAATATTATAATATTATAATATTATATTATAATAATTCATCAAATATGTTATGAATATTATAATAATTCATCAAATATGTTATGAATATTATAATATAATATTATAATATTATATTATAATAATTCATCAAATATGTTATAAATAGTATAAATAATTCATCAAATATGTTATAAATATTATAAATATGTTATAAATATAAATAAATAATAATTCATGAAATATGTTATAAATATCGACTTCTGTATTAAAGATTCAGCAACAAAAACAAAACCAACAAACGCCATATCTGACTTTACATGCAATAGTGATAATGAAATTAACTTTTCGGCCTATTTTAGAAGATTCCAGCCAATATCTAAGGACAACTTTAGCGACAGCGAAGACTAGATAAACAAGACTTTTGTTGAGTAAATTAGCTTCTTTAGAACAGGAACGTTTCTGAAATTTTCTAAAACCAAAATGTCTAGAAGAAATTTGTTTGAAGAACCAAGAAATATTATTACAAAATTATTTTTGCTAGAAAACCTCGTTATTTAGTATTCAATTGAAAAGCATGAATTGATAAAAAGGAAGACAAATAGTTTGTCACATATACTGAAATGGTTAGCAAGGAATGTGGAAGATTCAGACTAAAAGAAACGCACTGACTCTGGATATGTTTAAAGAGTTAATTCTTATTCCCGGTTTAAGAGCGGAAAATAAGAAAACTTTCAGGCGGGCAATTCGAGACGCAATGACGAAGAAATGTAGGAAAAAATAGACATACATAGAAATGAAAAAAGAAGTAGAATAATGAAAAAGTCATCAATCCAGATGTGCAAAGCTTTTATCTCGGAGACGATTGTCCTTTTATAAATTCAAAATGCTACCAGTGTAGAAAAGTTGGTCATAATTGCTACACTGTAAAGTTACAGTAAGAAGACGTTATCAAATAATAAACAATCGTATACAGCATCACCACTGTAAGAAATTATCGAAGAAAACTAATGAAAGATGTGTGTATAGGATAATTAATATTGTGGATATAAATATACAAATTTATCTTGGTAGCGATATCACAATAATCGAAAAAGCCACATTGAATGCAAAGCGGAATACTTTATTAGAAAGGACTTTGAAAGTTGCAAGTAGCGTATCAAGTGAGAAGTTATTTTTATTGGAAAATTATATATATATATATATATATATATAAGTTCCCAATAAAAATAATATATATATATATATATATATATATATATATATAGTTCCCAATAAAAATAATATATATATATATATATATATATATATATATATATATTATTTTTATTTTTATATATATATATATATATATATATATATATATATAGAATGTCGAAAATTTTCTTATCCTAGTTTATATAAATATATAAAACTTGTATTAGGAAATTAAGAATTGTCTTAGAATACAATAATAATATAAAATATAATAGATTTTATAAAAACAATAAAATGAATCCTAGAATTTTTAAGAAATGTTTTGATAGAAAAAAGTTTTTAGGCAAAATTAGAATAAAATGCATTCAGGATAAAATAAAACTAGTCTAATTACGCTCAAAAATCTCCTTCAGTTACATAAAAGCATATAAAGATGTTCTTTCTCTCTTTCCCTTTTTTCTTTTTTTGACTTTGAGTTTGAGTGTTGTTTAACGGCATATCAACACCTCTGTGGGTTGTTTAATGCCAAAAAGATGGGGTTTGAAGGTATTTTTTAATGTTCGTTTATAGTGAGAGAAATGATTTAGTAAGATTTTGATTTTTTCATTGTTTTCTATTTTTTATTTTAGAAAACTGAAAATGTCTTCTAGTTTTGCATTCAAAAATGTATTACTGGAAATATTTTGTTTTTAAATGTATCATGGCAATAATAGTCTTTCTTCAAAAATGTGTTATGGTAACAATTTTTTCCTTCGTAATGTGTTTTTTTTATACAAAACTTTCTTTTTATGCATATATTTCCATAAAAAATTATTTTGTATTTTCTTAGTGTTTGATCCCAGTATGGGGGTTAAATATTTGCCCATAGCTGGGACCCCTAACAGTTGCTACCACTCCGGGTGAGGATGGACCTGAGATCAACAGCATTTAAGAGGTGGTACAGTGCTCCTCACAACCTCCAAATCAGAGGCCTTACTGTCGGATGCAGTTTACCATCATACCCAGGATGATGTGATACAGAGAAAACTAAGAGAATAATTTTATAACAATAATAGATACATTAACAGAAACGGAGTCTTGACAAGGGTTTAAATCAACTGAAACTTTTGCCGTTAAGATTGAAAAAATGAAAACATGTATTCCAAAAAATTAAAATTTTTCAAATTTAAAATGAATTTCTAGTCTCTTTAATTAAATTGAACACGCATATTATTTGTTCTGTCTTCCCATATACATAAATAACAAACATGTTTATTATATTCAAATGAAAATTCCAGCTAGAAGCAAGTCGATGTCTAACCACACTGATGAGCTGTGATGTTTGTATATTGTATATAAAATTTGATATATGGTTAATGGAAATGCCATATTAAGGGAGATAGATATTTTAAAAGCAGAAGCTCAAACAAATATACTGAATATTTCGTAGAAATCATACGTTAAATTAAACGGAAAATCAACAGTTTTAATATAAAATGTTCACTTTTGTTTCTCAAAAAGAAAAACGATATATTTATGTAATGAGGAGTTATTTTTGCTGAATAAGCCTATTGCCAGAAATTCGTATATATCAAATATGGCGGATATTTCTTCTGACTGGACACAAAATTATTATGGCGCAACTCAGATGTTGGTGAAATTAGACGACAAAAAATAAAAAAAAACATTTAGAAACATCCTTCTGCACTCGAAAATTTAGGTTACAGAAATCGATCCTATATATTGACAGTAGGTTTGGAAACATCAATGCATTTATGAAAACTAATTTTTCACTTTTTTTTTAAACTGCCATTTCTGTTACTATGTGTTGAAATGATCCGCCTACAGTTCACGCGAGAATCTCGTATTACCAATCTTCCTTTTTGTTAAGCGTCAGTTTCCGATTACAGAACGTGATGTGTTGATACACATATGCCGATATTTTTTTTTTATATATTGAGCTTCATATATTTGTATCGCTTTTTTCTGCTATTACAAAGGTATCTATTTCCAACCCGAATGACTTTGGATAACAAGTGACATCAAATCTACTTAATATTCGATTGGTCGTATTCGAACGCTCTGTCAGAATTAATATTTTTAAAAAATTAAGTTTTCGTTATCTTTAATGCTTTGGAGACGACAGCAGATACAAGCTGTCCAATAATTACGTTGAAATATTTTTAATTAAATCTAAATTAATTTTTATTCAATTCTCACATTTTTAATAACATTTTATATTTCGATGGAAATCAAATGATTGATAAGATATCAGAAAGTCATATGTTTTCTGTTAATTTTGCACAATAAACTACCAGTCTCAAGGAAATGAGCGATTCGATATTAATCTTTAATCTATTACATTCTCTTATGGGAATATCTTGGAAATGGTATATATCCGTCACTTCTCTTGCAGTTAGGGGTTAAATAAATACGACATTAATCTGAAAAAAAAAATTTATTTTTTTTTCTCCAGCAAAATCTTAATCCAATATTTACTAAAAAAAATCAAGTGTATTTTACTTATAACCCAAGATATATTTCGGTTCTAAATATTGATTCATTAAATTGATTTTTACTGTTTATTAACCTTTATGAAGTCATTTGAAGCCGAAACATATTTTGGGATTGGGGAACTGTTCTTGTTACTTAACCTATAAGTAGGAAGAGAAGAGGTTGTTGGTTTTTATGGCATATCAACCTCCGTGGGTGATTTATTGCCAACTAAATTTTTTATTTATTTATTGCTGGTAATACATTTTTGTTTCAAAAATTATATTGTTGTTTTTATATAAGTTTTGTGTCTAGTAATACTTTTTCTTTTCTAGTATCAACATTCATTGGGATTTGTTTTTAAGGGCAGAGTCTCCATGTCCTACTCTTGTTATTTAACCCATAACTGGAGGAAAGTGACGGATTAACACCTTTCCCAAAGGTACCAGTGCTTAAGCGAATGCAGGGTATTCAACAGGAATTCGAACTCGGCTCAGTGATTTCTCTTTCCGAGCCGATATCCACAACGCACAGCCGTCACTAAACGCTTACACCATCTGGTATTTCCAAGCGTTCACCCATCTAAGTACTGACTATGTTCAATGCTGTTTAACTTGGTGATCAAGCGAGAACCGATGCATTCCACGTGATATGGCCATAAGCCAATTGTTGATATAAGTCTTGTTACTTAACCCATAAGTGGGGCGAGAAGAGGTGGATTCAAACTTTACCAACGGTATTTAAATATAAGTGTATATAAATCCAAACATAATTTGAACACCCCTTTTCAATTTTTTATTTCGAGGCTTTATTTATTTCATCACACGCCCATCAAAGTTTACAGCACCTCGTTTTCCCGAGCGTGTTTTCTTTTTTTTATAATCATTTCATCTCGATCAAGGGAGAAATTTCACTTCTGCGTGGAAGTTAACATTTCGAGAATAAAAAAGGGACAGGGAATGTGTAAGAGTGGATAAAAATAATGTTCAAGCAAATCATTTCAGTATATCGGTTGCTAAACCATTTCGTTAATCTTCGGGGTTTTCCGTAACATTTCATCTTACATTTGTTGACATTACATTTCAGGGGAGATACAGTTATTTTCGTAGAATTGAAAATTGTGTTATATCAGCTTGATTTGATTCGTGTAGACTGAGTTATCATTCGTGCTCGAATAGTCTAAGAGGCGCCAGATCAATTGGTGGCTTCCCCTATGTTAATAGGGATCGCTGATTTGTATCCTGCCGAATGTCACACATTTTTGTGACAAAATGTATCTTAAATAACCAGGCCTATAGAAATAAATATACTGTTTGATTAAAAACACAATATCTACTCAAATACGAGTATCGATTAAAATAATATTCAAACAAATAAATTCAATGTAAATAATACCTCATCTCAGAAATATAGACAACTATTAAATAGTTTGTTTATCTTATATAATAATAGCTTCTGACAATGTCTATCCATGCATTGGGGGTGGAAGAGTATTTTGGTATTACCCTTTTATAATTGTCTTTATTAATAGTTTATTCTGTTTGTATGTGATATACTTTTGAATATGTGCAGGAATTAAGCTAAATTTTGACAATAAAAATAATCTACAAGAGTGTGTAGTGTATTGAGAATTTATACTTTCTAATTTTTTATCTTAGATTTAAAATTGCCAGGGAGCTGAGGTTAATCACAAAAAACGTTGTTTTCACTTGGGAAGTGTTTTAAGGTCGGATGTCATTGATAGCAATTAATGAACAGAACTTATAGATGAACTTGCAAGGGAATATATACAATTTCGTTTTCACTCAAAAATTGGAAAGATGCAAAAAGGAATTAAACAGAAAGAAATTGCCAGTTGAATTAAAGAAAATAAACTGGTTAGATAAATCCCTGCTTACTAAATATATTTCAATCAAATAACAAA
The DNA here is from genome assembly GCA_037127315.1 of Ascarosepion bandense. Taxonomy (NCBI): domain Eukaryota; kingdom Metazoa; phylum Mollusca; class Cephalopoda; order Sepiida; family Sepiidae; genus Ascarosepion; species Ascarosepion bandense. The sequence goes on along the minus strand of JBBBDQ010002136.1, from coordinate 589,009 downwards.
ATTGTACAGATTTAAAGTTTTGGAGATCTGCCCCATGTTTCAAATGTTGGTTAAGTAATTATTGAAGAGAATGAAACTGGATTTGAAGAATAAACTTTTTTTATTTATTCACATCACCCAAAGCAAGGCGGTAAGGCCACTGGTGTGCAGGGGGCTACGTAAGAGTGAATAGATTGGAAGAGAGAAAGCCGGAAACCACATCCTAAACAGTGAACAAGGGATGAGCCTCTACACCTGTTCAATAGACGAGGGTGGAGTGTGAACCGGGCGATAGTTCAGTCTATCTACTCCAATTGAAAATAAAATAAAAAAGAAAAGTGAAAAGATTGGAAAAGAGAAAGCCGGAAACCACATCCTAAACATGGAACAAGGGATGAGCCTCTACACCCGTTCAAGAGACGTGGGTGGAGTGTGAACCGGGCAATAGTTCAGTCTATCTACTCCAATTGAAAAAAAAATAAAAATAAAGAAAAGAAAAGTGAAAAGGATGGAAAAGAGAAAGCCGGAAACCACATCCTAAACATGGAACAAGGGATGAGCCTCTACACCTGTTCCATAGACGTGGGTGGAGTGTGAACCGGACGATAGTTAAGTCTATCTACTCCAACTGAAAAAAAAAATTTAAAAAAATAAAGTGTGAAAATTGGAAACCTCGACTGAAGTCGAAGGAAAATGTACCGGAAACCCCTTCCTAAACAGGAAACAGGGCGATCACCTCTACCCCTGTTCAAAAGAAGGAGGTAGAGTGTAAAACCAGGTGATGGTGGGTACTATCTACTCTAATAATAAAGAAAAAAGATTAAGTTTTAACTTAGTATAAGTCGAAACGAGATATAAACGCAAAACTTATTTATAATAGCAGAGTACCACCCCTGTTAAAAAATTCAGACAAATTAAAGATAATAATTACACAGTCAAAAATTAAAATTAAAATAAAAAGCGGAAATCAACATACCAGTTAGGTAAGACAGACTGAAAAAGTTGAGCAGAAATACCGAACTAGGATTCCGTTCTTTAATTTTAATGACAAAACTGGACAGAGTGGTGTAGTTGAACACTTGTTGCATTCAGAACTGCACACACTCACTGCATGAAAGTTCAAGAAAATGCAAAGTGTTGTTATATACAAGCGGTCCACTTCAAATTCTTTTTTACAAATTCCTTTCACTCATCATTAAAGGAAGAATCACTTTTGATCCAGTCTAAAGTGTCCATTTCTAGATCCAGTTTTAAATGTGCATTTATAGAAGGATGTATAATCATGTTCACATTCCATTTGTGCCCGCTTGTATTCATTTTACGTGGATGATCTTCGCAAATGTTCAAAATCTTTCTTTCCTAGCAGTGGGGGTCAAAGTAGGGATACTATTCATTGCCTGATAAGATGAACCAACACGTCGCTTGCTACCTTGAGTATAATCAATCAGCAACTCATCATTTGTTTTCGGGGGATAATTTGATAATCTATTTTTTAATCATTTCAAACAAGATGATGAAGTCACAAAGCCATAAGGATGGAAAAAAAACAATGAAGAAGTCCAACGAGACAAGAAATGAATACTGACAATGCATTTGTAGTTGTAGAAAGAAATATGAAGGCGAGAGAGGCTGCCTCCTTAAGATAATGCTACAAGAACATCACAAGAACATCGAGGGGAGATCAAGCGTAACTGACCACATATGGAGGGAGAAAGGGGATCAGCGCCCCCTATGGGAATGAAGTTGAAATAATAGATAGAGAACGCCACTGGAAACTTCGTAAATTTAAGGCACATATGATAGACTACAGAAATCTCCTAAGCCTACCAAGCATAGAGATGAACACAATATGAGAAGCAGTAATACGGAGTGCCAGAGGAAGTCATTAGTGTCAAAAATTGCAGTATGAGCTCTGTTAAGAAATATTAGAGAAAACCATTAACAAAAAAAAAAAAAAATAGAGAAAATCATTAACATAATAAAGATTGCAATATGAACTCTGGTAAAAAAAGGGATACTGGATATTAAGTTTATAAGTCCCAGAAATTCAGTTGTTCTTGTCCTTAAGGACATATGGCCCAGTGAATATAGATGTTGGTTAGTTGCAAGTTCAATACCAGGCTACAGCAGTGGTAAACCAGTGAGTTCTATACGAGGCAACAGCAGTGGTGAACAAGTAACAGTGAACAAGGTTACAGATAACTCATGACTTCCAATCTAGGCATTACTACTACTACGCAAAGAATGAAGATGATATACAACAGTGATTATAATAAAAGGTTCGGTTCAAAATTTCTAGCACCTGAAGAAGGCCGGAGCGTACAACGGCCGAAACGTCGTATTACTGGCAGCACGGACGAGAGAAATAGTCTTTCTTTTAACAACGGTAACAGAAAATCAGTAAAAGAGTTTCACTAGCGAAAAGTGTAAAACAATAAACTATCCTCAGAAAGATACCTAATATATGCTTAGGCGATCATGTCTCAAAAGAGACATAATTGCAGTCCTGACAACGATTTGGAATTCTTAAACGATGAACTGAGTTACAATTTCAGTGGCGTTCTCTATCTATTATTTCAACTTCATCCCCATAGGGGGCGCTGATCCCCTTTCTCCCTCCATATGTGGTCAGTTACGCTTGATCTCCCCTCGATGTTCTTGTGATGTTCTTGTAGCATTATCTTAAGGAGGCAGCCTCTCTCGCCTTCATATTTCTTTCTACAACTACAAATGCATTGTCAGTATTCATTTCTTGTCTCGTTGCACTTCTTCATTGTTTTTTTTCCATCCTTATGGCTTTGTGACTTCATCATCTTGTTTGAAATGATTAAAAAATAGATTCTCAAATTATCAAATTATCCCCCGAAAACAAATGATGAGTTGCTGATTGATTATACTCAAGGTAGCAAGCGACGTGTTGGTTCATCTTATCAGGCAATGAATAGTATCCCTACTTTGACCCCCACTGCTAGGAAATTAACAACTTCTAATTAAAAATTTTGTAAGTATCTACATTTACGTGTAAAGGATTTAACACTTGAAAAATTAATGTGAGAGGACTCGTGATAAAAAGAAAAGCAGGAATTATTGGTTCATTATTTAATTTATTGTTTCGTTTGAACGGCTTTTCAACCCTTTGCATGTTATTTATAGCCAAAAATTCTTTTTTAGAAGATAAGAATTTTTTTCAGTAATACAAGAAAATTTTTTTCAGTAATTCAGTGATACAAATTTTACTAACTGACGGAAAATTGTCAGAAGATAGATAGATAGATAGATAGATAGATAGATAGATAGATAGATAGATATGAACAGAATAGATAGATAGATAGATAGATAGATAGATAGATAGATAGATAGATATGAACAGAATGGGATAGATAGATAGATAGATAGATAGATAGAATATGAATAGATAGATAGATAGATAGATAGATAGATAGATAGATAGATATGAACAGAATGGGATAGATAGATAGATAGATAGATAGATAGATAGATAGATAGATAGATAGATAGATAGATATGAACAGAATGGGATAGATAGATAGATAGATAGATAGATAGATAGATAGATAGATAGATAGATAGATAACGAATTTATGCAAATAGAAAAAAGATAGAAAGTAAGAGATAGAAAGAAAGAAAAAGAGTGAAAAAAGATATGTAGAAAGAAAAAATATTGATACAATAACTATAAAGAATTTAGATATAAAAAATATGAAAAAGTTAAAAAAAGAAAGAAAAAAAAGGATATCTAAATAGATAGACAGATATAGAAAGAAGGATCGAGCGAGGATAGATAAGAAAAGAATGAGTTATATATTTTTGATTACTTAGGATTTTATAGCTTACCAAATGATTTCAGGTTATTTAAAAAAAAACATTAGTTTGTAAGTACTCTCTGGGGAAATAATATTTCAGTGTGCAATTTTACTAAATAAACCATTGATGTGAGTATACAGGCAGAAGTTGGAATTTTCGCGTAAGTGAATTTAACAAACTCTACTGAAATTGTAACTCAGTTCATCGTTTAAGAATTCCAAATCGTTGTCAGGACTGCAATTATGTCTCTTTTGAGACATGATCGCCTAAGCATGTATTAGGTATCTAACTGAGGATGTTAATGTTTGGCGTTCGAGGAGCATCTTCTCAAGACGCGGAAAAGAAAAGAAAAGAAAAGTAGCTCTCCCTATCGAACTTCCTCTTTACTAATGGAATACGAAAGAAAATGTATTACAGTGTATGTTTCTTGGCGAGTCTTGGCTGTGACGTTTTGAACGGGCAGAACTAATTAATGTAGTACGTCATAATATTTATCGTAGAAATAGTAAGATATTGGCGGGATGCTGTACACGTTTGTTCTGTAAGAAATGGTTTGCAAGTCAGAAAATATTTCCTCACCCATATGATCGCATAACTGACTTGGGATTCAATGGAATGGGAAGATTGGACAGATAGATCCCAGATATGGCAGCCATGCACTATCTTTTGTTTAATTTGTCCCTGTGTAGATCGAGACAATTAGAGTCCGGAATTTTCTGGGGCAGTCCAAAGAATTGACCATTTAGCAACATATTCAGTAAAATTCTGTGTTGATTCTTCCCTAATGATCAAAGGCTAACTAGAGTCTGGATAGAACTTCAAATTAATGAGTTTTGTTGAGATTACAACGTTTCGTTATGATAGGTGAAAATTAACGGCCTGTTAACCGCTGACGAAATTTTACTAGCATAGTTTTGAAATTAGTAAAATTTACAAGCAAGTTTCCTCTGATTGAGCTGTAGACTTGGCAGACCGCCTGCAGTCACTCTCTCACGGGCGTTACGTGGCTTCCCTGTACCTCTTCTATAAATACTTTCACGGGTTCTGCTCCGATGAACGTAGATCCCTGGTGCCCCCTATATACGAATTTGCACAAAATACTAGATTAGCAACTAGGTCTCACCCTTTTGCAGTGAAACCGATAAAATGTAACCATAATTTCTACTCCAACGGCTTCCTTTCTCGCACTTCCCGCCTGTAGAATTCCCTTCCACATACTTGCTTCCCCGACAGCTACAATCTCCAGGAGTTTAAATGTAAGGTCAATAGACAACTCCTAACACACTAACTTGCATCCATTCTCTCAAACACTCTTCCCATCTACATCCTTACCCGTCTATCACCCTCCTTCTGACATTTCCTATATCTAACCACTCTTTCTCACCACCTTCTCCTATGTAACCCCCTGCGCAATAGTGGCAGTGGAATGCCTTGCTTGGGGTTAAATGATTTACAAAAATATTAAGTCAGAATAGCTATGAGTCCCTTATTCTCGTCATATTGATTTTGCAGGTGCATTCCATGGAATGTTGTAAGATATTCCGAAATATTTACTAAAGTCCTACAGTAGGGTGCATAAAGATCGGAACGATGTTAAGGAAAAGCTTAAATATGAAATAACTTTTTATTGTAAAGCTTCAAAGAACATTTTTCAAGGAAAAAATGATATAAAAATAAATATCTAATTCCAAACTATAAAGTTCAATAAACTTACTTTGATAAAGTTTTACGAATAAGTATATAACATTCGAAAAATAATACATGATCAAAAATATCAGAACGATTAAATAAATCAATAAACTGTAATAATTATTTGTAATTATTAAAAAACTTCAGGGTAAGAATATAAGGTCGGATATTTTACTAAATTACACCGGCTCTTTACTGGCTCTTGTATTGTAAACATAGCCAAAGAAAAAACTGTGATGTCATTGATACTTAGAAAACTGATAGTCAAGTTATGTAATGAAAATAAACTCTGTATTAGGGATATTTCAAAGAGTGTGGCGAAATCTAAAATTGTTATTCATAGTATTTTAAGAAAACGTGAGTAAAGTGGGTCATGTGAAGCCAAGATGTTTGGCAAGATTTCATTTGCTGGTACGGGACTTTTTGTTAGGCTACACCGTAAAATTAACGCAACTGTATACAAAGAGATATTGAAGAAACATATTTTACCTTATTTGAGAACTGCAATTAATCAACTAGCTGTATTTATGCATGATAACGTGCCATGTCACACAGCGAAATCTTTTAAGACATTTATTTCTGAGAAGGATGTTACTGTTATGGAGGTGCCTGCTCAAAGCTCAGACATGAATCCTATTGAGAATGTTTGGAAATTAATAAATGAAAGAGCTAAAGAAACGAATTCAACAAACGTCGAAGAACTATGGACTAATTTGAGAGGAGAATGGAAGAAAATATCCGTTAATGAATGCAAGACATTAATTCCCTCGTGTAGCAAAAGATGTCAAGCTGTTATTGAAAGGAAAGTTTACACATCAAGTACTAATGAATTATGAACGCTATTTTCATTCGGATATCATGTATCCATTATAATAGTATGATTGTGTTAATCGTTCTGATGTTTTTGATCATCTATCTTTTTTCGAAAGCTACATAATTATTCTAATAACTTTATCAAAATAAGTTTATTGAGCTTTATATTTTGGAATGATATAATTTACCTTTATATACTTGTTTTATTCTGATAAAATATTCTATGAAGCTTTAAAATAAAAAGTTATTTCCCATTTAAACTTTTTCTTAACATGGTTCTGCTCTTTAAGCTTGCTACGGTATATACAGTAACTTGTCAAAAATATGAAAAATTTATAATAGAAAACAGAACATGGAAGACGACAAACCATGTTGTTTCTAATCAAAATTTAAACTAGGGATGACTAACTGATATGTCCCGGTAGAACAATCTAGTCTGTAGTCGTAATCGTCGTATCTCGTGTCCTGAGACGTAGGCGTAGTCAGTAGACTGCTAGTGATAGATCTCTCGATCTCTCTCACTCACTGCATCGAAGTCCTTGCCTTCGTCTGTATACATGGCTGATACCAGGCAATCTCATTACAGTGAGCGGGAAACAAGGTGTGAACATATTCATTACATCATTAATACAGTATATGCACTTCAAAGCACGCTACTGTATATATATATTTACATACCTCAATATAATGAACAAGTAGGGTAAGATTGAAAAGAGGTAATTAAGAATCGGCGGCATTCATTTCATTAAATGAATAATTTAATCGTGCTGCCATTTCTGTTGTGATGCCTAAGAGCCGGGCCTGATGAAAGCAAGCGATTTTACCAATTTATGATACTTGTCATCATTGTTTTTGATATGATTATATCTTATTTCTTGGAAGAAAGCAATATAATGGTGGAAGAAATGTTTCACTTTACAAATTCGTGACGCCTGTATTGCGTTCGACATTTGTTATATAACAAAAATTAAGAACGCTTCTTCGGACTTGAAAGCTTTTCTCAGGAGAGGAAGTGTAGTGTTTTGAAAAAGCGTGGTTTTGAGGGATCTTGTCACTTGACCAGTGTATGAAATATGTCATAATTTGTTTTACCCTAATTATATAACAAATTTAGATATATTTCTTCGAATTTGAAAGCTTTTCTAGAAGCTGCGATTTATTAACCATCACAGACAATCGGTCCTACCCCTCATTAGCATGGATCAGTCTAGTCTCTCTTAAAGCAAAGCACTGCGCCTCCTCGGGTTAACTCTCACAACAGACCTCAAGTGGAATGATTATATAGAATCCATAGCTAAATCTACCGCTGGGAATATTGGTTCTCTGTGTAAGGCCAGGAAGTTTTTCCCGTCGGAAACAATCCTGCACATACATAAATCTACCATCCGCCCGTGCAATGAATATTGCTGCCATATCTGCTCGGGTGCTACTGCTATCCACCTATATGTCCTTGACGAAATCCAACGGAGAATCTGTAATGTGATCGATCCCGACTTGGTAGCTCAGATACAGTCACTTTCTCACTGGCGAAATGCGGTTTCCCTGTGTCTCGCCTACAAATACTTTCATGGATTCTGCTCGGATGAACTTAGTTCACTGGTGTCAATTCGATATGAATTTACTCGAGCCAAAAGGTTAGCAGTTAGGTCCCACTCTTTTACTGTAAAACCAATAAAGTGTAAACGCAAATTCTACTCCAGCATCTTATTTTCTCGCACTTCCCGCCTGTGGAACTCCCTTCCGTTTACTTGTTTTTCCGACAGCTACAATCTCCAAGAATTTAAATGTAAAGTCAATAGTCATCTCTTACCTCACTACTCTGCATCCTTTCTCTCATACTTCGTTTTCCGTCCATTCGATTCTCATCATTATTTTCATCTTTCTCTTACACATATTCTGGAACCACCTATAACCTGTCACTATTTCTGATAACTTACGCTTTATGTAACCGTCTGCAAAACAGAGACAGTAAAATGCCTTGCTCGGGGTGATATGATGATAAAAAAAATCAAGGAAAGTAAGAGGTGTATTGCTTGAGGAATCTTGTCACTTGACCAGATTATGACACTTGTCATAACCTTTTCAAACTTAATTATATAAAAAAAATAGCAGAAGCGTAGTGTTTGAAAAATTGTCATACTTAGGGAAGCGTGGTCATTGAGGAAGCGTCCACCTTGAGGAAGCTGTTCACTTGACCAGTTTATGAGTAATCATTGTGTTTTGAGGAAACGTAGTCGTTGAGAAATCTTGTCACTCGACCAGTGTCTTACATTTGCCATCATTTTTCTACTCTAATTATATAACAAAAATTACGAATTTTTCTTCGGAATTGAAAGTTTCTCAGAGGAGAGGAAACGTAGTGTTTGAGAAAGCTTGGCATTTGACCCGTTTATGAAATTTGTCATATTTGCTACCTGAATAACAAATGTTTCTAGGAGCTTGAAAATATATCTTGGGGTAAGACAGCGGGATGCTTTATGAAACCATTCACTTGACATTTTATAACACTTATCATAAGCATTTCCGATATTCAATACGTAGCAAAAATTACGAAAGTGTCTTCGGTTGGTAAATGCAAAATCTATATTAGAAAATCTGATGTGTCGTCTTTCATTGCTGAATATATATATATTACTCATTTCACTCCAAGTTAGGCGGTACTACCACTGGTGCGCAGGAAGATACATAAGGGTAAAAGTTTAGTCAGGAGGAGAGTGAAGAGAAAGACGAACCATTTACTGGGGGTGTCAGAGAAAGGGCAAGATAGGAATAGGGACAGAGATGTGAAGATAGTTGCGAATGTAGAGAGAGAGAGAGGAAAAGAACTAGATATACGGAGTGATGTAGCAGGAACTAGAGTCAAGTAGATAAGAGATGGGTATCGACATTGCATTTAAATCCTGGAGGCTTTAGCCATCAGGAAAGCAAGTATATGGAAGGGAGTTCCACAGGCGGGAAGTGCGAGTAAAGAAGCTGCTGGAGTAGGATTGTCGTCTGCATTTGGTTGATCTCACTGTAAATGGGTGGGACCTTGTTCCCAGTCTTGTTGCGCGAGTAAATTCTTGTGGCGGGGGCCACCAGTGACTTAAGTTCGTCGGAGCAGAAGCCATGAAAATATTTGTAGAATAGACAGAGTGAAGCCAGACCACGCCGGTGAGAAAGTGGCTGGAATCGAGCTGCCAAGTTGTTACCTATCACATGAGGTCGTAAAAAATATAAGGTTAAGAAACTGGCGCGGGAGATTCTTCTCTCAGTAATGGTGAATGGGCCACTCTTAAGCCGTGGTAGGCAACCCATCTAGTGATGGTGTCACGATAAAAACACTCTTGATAGGTCAAGCGAAGCATCAAGTATTCAGATTTTGAATCTCGGCCGAGGCCGCTGAATGATGATGATGATCACATTACGGATTCTTTTAAAAACAGCCAAGTGTTTGACTTACACACTATTATGAACTTACTTGGAATATAAGTAATAACAGAAAGAAAGATATTCAGATTATTTTTCATAATTTAGAAGGGATTTTCGGCCTTTTACTTCATCATGCTTGATAGATAATCGATCTTTGGACGATCATTTCTCTCTTCGAAACATTATTGCGTTTGTAGAAGTATTACAAACGAAAGATACAATTACTTTCTACGGTAAACTGGTTACCAAACTTGTATATAAGATCTAATCTGACCTGCAATTACATCCATAACTACGGGGATACTAGCAAGAATTATACAAAAGAATGTAGAGGTATTTCGAACGGAAGTTACTATAACTTTCTACGGTAGACTGGTTACCAAACTTGTATATAAGATCTAATGTGACCTGCAATTACATCCATAACTACGGGGATACTATCAAGAATTATACAAAAGAATGTAGAGGTATTTCGAACGAAAGTTACTATAACTTTCTACGGTAAATTGGTTACCAAACTTCTATATAAGATCTAATCTGACCTGCAATTACATCCATAACTACGAGGATACTAGCAAGAATTATACAAAAGAATGTAGAGGTATTGCGAACGAAAGTTACTATCACTTTCTACGGCAGACCGGTTACCAAACTTGTATATAAGATCTAATCTGACCTGCAATTACATCCATAACTACGGGGATACTAGCAAGAATTATACAAAAGAATGTAGAGGTATTGCGAACGGAAGTTACTATCACTTTCTACGGTAGACTGGTTACCAAACTTGTATATAAGATCTAATCTGACCTGCAATTGCATCCATAACTACGGGGATACTAGCAAGAATTATACAAAAGAATGTAGAGGTATTGCGAACGAAAGTTACTATCACCTTCTACGGTAGACTGGTTACCAAACTTGTATATAAGATCTAATCTGACCTGCAATTACATCCATAACTACGGGGATACTAGCAAGAATTATACAAAAGAATGTAGAGGTATTGCGAACGGAAGTTACTATCACTTTCTACGGTAGACTGGTTACCAAACTTGTATATAAGATCTAATCTGACCTGCAATTGCATCCATAACTACGGGGATACTAGCAAGAATTATACAAAAGAATGTAGAGGTATTGCGAACGAAAGTTACTATCACCTTCTACGGTAGACTGGTTACCAAACTTGTATATAAGATCTAATGTGACCTGCAATTACATCCATAACTACGGGGATAATAGCAAGAATTATACAAAAGAATGTAGAGGTATTGCGAACGAAAGTTACTATCACTTTCTACGGTAGACTGGTTACCAAACTTGTATATAAGATCTAATGTGACCTGCAATTACATCCATAACTACGGGGATACTAGCAAGAATTATACAAAAGAATGTAGAGGTATTGCGAACGAAAGTTACTATCACTTTCTACGGTAAATTGGTTACCAAACTTGTATATAAGATCTAATCTGACCTGCAATTACATCCATAACTACGGGGATAATAGCAAGAATTATACAAAAGAATGTAGAGGTATTGCGAACGAAAGTTACTATCACTTTCTACGGTAGACTGGTTACCAAACTTGTATATAAGATCTAATCTGACCTGCAATTACATCCATAACTACGGGGATAATAGCAAGAATTATACAAAAGAATGTAGAGGTATTGCGAACGAAAGTTACTATCACTTTCTACGGTAGACTGGTTACCAAACTTGTATATAAGATCTAATCTGACCTGCAATTACATCCATAAATACGGGGCTAAGAGCTAGATTTATACCAAAAGTGTAGAAGTATTCCAAACAAAAGTTATAATTACTTTCTACGGTAGTCTGGTTTCCTAACTAGTATATAAGACCTAATCTGACCTGCAATTCATCCATAACTACGGGGTTTTCAGCTAGATTTATACCAAAGACTGTTTCGTAAGTGTGACGAACTATATTAAGAATCGAACTCGGCTCTGGTAATTGTCATTCCGAGCCGTTAACCGTAACTCAACTCGCACATAAAAGGAAGTTTACACATTTTATTCCGATATTACTACCTATCCAGGTACTCATGCTGTATGAGGCTTCTTAACCTGTTCATCAAACTTTCAATTTATGAAGCAAAATTAATTGATACAAATTCAAATTCTAGCTTTCTCAAATTGTTCTTTTAAAATATGAGATTTATAGTACCGGCAATAATTATAAGGCGACATCCCATTTTAAAAGAAAATACGTATTGCATACTATTTTTTAGTACCTACTGCCAAGTGAATAATTGTAAATTAAAATAGAATGGTTCTTTTGTTAATACTGTACAAAAACATGTGCATCAAATGAATTTATAAATATTTAATAATTGTGCCTCCTCAACAGGTGTTTACTCGTGCAACCAGACTGGGAACTGGATCCCACCCATTCACAGTCAGGTTAGCCAAATGCAGACGACAATTCTGCTCCTGCAGCTTCTTCTCTCGCACTTCCCGCCTGTGGAACTCGCTTCCATATTCTTGCTTTCCAGACGGCTACAACCTCCAGAAGTTTAAATGCAATGTCAATACACATCTATTAACCACTGGACTCTAGCTCTCTCCCCACCCCCGTAGATCCTTCCCTATCTCTCCATCTATGTATCTGTCATCGCACCTGCATTCTCAGCTTTCTATTGCTCCTTTCTAACTAGTTTGTACTCCTCACTCTTTTCTAATTAATCTTTTTACAGTTATGTAGTCCCCCAGCACATCAGTGGCATTTCTGCTTTGCTCGGGGTGAAATGATTAAAAAAAAATTACAAATATTGCTGTTTCATCAATGAAAAAATAAAGGTGATTCGGACGAGTTCATATTTGCTTTCTTGCCTTGTAAAAATTTGAAAATAATAATAACAAAAGAACCATTCTATTTTCATTTAGAATTAAGTAAGTCAGTTAAGTGCCATGCTTGACACACGCTTGGACGATCATGTCTCGAAAGAGACATAACTAACTGGGCACAAGATTATCCCCTAGTAGGTTGACTTTGTTTTCTGCGGTAGACTAGTTGCTAGCCAAGGCTATAGAACCCAATCTGTCCTATTATTTAACCCATAATTGGAGGAAAGAAATGGATTAATAACTTTTTCAAGGTAATTCCGCGTAAGTGAATGAGAGGAATTCAACTGGAATTCGAACTCAGCTCCCCAATTTCTCGTTAGGAACCGTTATCGACTGCACCAAAACGTACATCCGCATAAGAATTATCTGCACATCCACATTTAGAATTATCTACTTAATGATTGTATCAAATACATAATTTCTTTAAAAACAAAAAGTTGGGTGGCGTAATAATTATGGCCGGTAGAAGGGCACCCCAATATGCCAAATACAGGTCGGGGATACTAGAATCATATTTTGATCATCGATTACATTGACAAAGAAAAACTATAAATAGCGAATATTATATAGCATTACTGGTGCGTCAAGAAACGTCCACAAATTAAGAATAAAAACAACGCAGTCACAGGTGTCACAGGTTGATCTAAGTGGAACTTCTGTTGCAAATGTTTAAAAGAATGAAAAAATCTGAATTTCGTGTAATCATAAAATATTGCTTTCAGATGGGAAAAATACTGTTCAAATACATATCAATGGTTTGATCAGTTTCATTTGGACCCTTCTCCATCGGAAACAACGGTTAAGAGGTGGTATGCTGATTTAAATGCGGTCATACAGACAGAATTTGCTGAATGGTCAAGTCACCCAAAATCAGCGGTTGTCCCGGAAAACTACAAAACAAAAAAGAATTGCTGAATGCTCAGGTCACCAAAATCGGCGGTTGTCCAAGAAAACTACCAAAAAATAAATCCACAAACGTAAATTTAAGTTACATGAGATAGCAGAGAATTGGAACATATTAGAAGGCAGTGTATTCCCCATTTTGCATGAACATTTGTCAATGAGAAAGCTGTGCCCAAAGTTGGGGCTGCGTTTGCTCAAAGTCGATCAAAACAACAACGCATCGCAACAAGAAGGAGTTTTTGTGTAAATATTTAACAATAAATTAAACATAGATCCACCACTTTTTTTCAGAGTCAAATCGGCAGCCAACTGAGTGAACAGTATCAGGTAAAATCCGTTCAAAGCAACCAAAGATGCAAAAATCTGCAGGTACATTTTTGGCCTCCGTATTTTGTGATCATCATGGTATTTAGTTTATTGATTAACTTGAGAAAGGAAAACCAATCAGTGGCGAATATTATATAGCACAATTGATGCGTTTGAAAGAAGAAATCGTCAAAAAACCTCAAGACAACGCATCGTGTCACAAGTCGATCTCAACGTAGCAAAAAAATCTTGAACTGCACTTCGAATTGCTTCTGCATCCACCCTACTCTCCAGAACATGCCCCATTTTCACTACTGGCTGTTTTCAGACCTAAGAAGAATGCTCCAAGGAAAGAGATTTGGATCCAATGATGAAGTGATGCCGGAAACTGAGGCGTATATAAGGCCAAAGATTAATCGTTCTACAAAAAAATGAATCAAATTGTTAGAAAAACGTTGGAATCAGTGTATCACCCTAGAAGGAGAATATTTAGATGAATATATTTTCAGGGCCTGATCAGGTGGATGACGGAGCGGAGGTTGCGAGGTGTGACAGGAGCAAACATACTAAGATCACAAGGGATAGGGAGACGTGGAGAAACATGATCGCCTACGTCTTGAAGGGTGAGGGCACATAGCAAAAGAAGAAAGTCGAATTTTGTCTAAAATGTTATTTTATGAGTGAGGCCCGGGATTTATTTATATGTCAGCATTCTCATGTTTGTAGCCTCCTTGGTACGCAAGCGCTACGACTTTCCTTAACATGTCCATTAAAATTTTAAATTATGAATCAAATTTAGTTGATACAAATTGAATACCTATCTCTTCTCCGAACCAAGGCTATAGATCCACAAATGTTCTGCTATAAAAAGCTATGGAGGTAGTCTACCCTTTCTAAGTGTATCTGCGCGAAAACCAATGCTATAGTTTCAACTGGAACTCGAAATTGGTTCTTTGATTTGTCACTGCGAGGCGATATTCATTGAACCATAAAGCAAATCAACTGTAATTATCTACTTTAAAAAGAAAATGGCAGAATTAAACATTAAATGCTAGAAGACACAAAACATGGTCGTTAGAAAAGGATGTCGTCCTATAGAATGATGTTGAGTATACCATGTATTAATTAGGTGAGCAACGACGAATTTTTATAGAAAGAATTATAGTTAACATCTGAATCTTTAATATCTTAATTAATAGATATTGAATATATTGCCCAAGAAACACCACTGATACAGCGGTTGAGGTAAACGAGGCTACGCGTATAATGGGTCAGGACTCTTGTAATCGGAACTATACTGTGGGTATATGGAAAAATATATATGGAAACACAATCAGGACAATATGGGTAAACCCGGAGTTCCCAAACTTATAAAAGAACTGATTATCTGTCGTTGTTTTCATTTAATTTACTTTTTTAATCATTGACAGTGAGAGAAAAGACTAGGTACAATGGGTATTGAGAAAAGTATAAAAGATAAACTGAATTCAAGAATTTAGAAGATTGAATTTGACGTTTCATTTCATTTTTTAGAGGTTGTAGCTCTCATACAAACGAGTAAACAGAAGGGAGATAAAATGTGAGAAAAAACTGTTTGTTTATAAGTAGCGGCATTATTTAACTATTTCAACGGTAAAAGGGAAGGACTTAGATGCCAATATAGTCACCTTTTTCTTCTTCTTCTTCTATGTGTCCTGTCCTTTCAGGACGTAAGCGATGATGGATTTCCACGTCTCCCTATCTCTAGTTGCTCTTAATATGTTTTCTCCTGTTAGACCAAGCAACCCCCCGTTCCGACATCCACCTGATCAGGCCCTTCAAATATCTTATCCGTTGCTTTCCTCTAACTCTTTTCCCCTCTATCTGGCCTGTTAGTATCAGGTTCTTCAAGCCCTCCGTCCTCATTGCATGTCCCAGGAACTTTAGTTGTCTTTTTCTTGATGTTCAGTATTAATTTCCTTTTCGTTGCCATACTTTTCAAGACTTCATCATTGTTGATGACATGCTCGGCCCATGATATCTGCAGCATCCTTCTGTAAAACCACAATTTCGGTCCTTCAAGTTATTTTCTTAATCTATGACCGGGGAACCAGTTCAAAAAGCTCACCAGAGAAATTGGCATGAAAATATTTTAAAAAAGACCGAGTACGTGTCTGAAATCGAGATGCCAAGTCATGACCGATTACATTGCAGATTATTCGTTGGTTTTGTCGAAAACCTCGAGATAAAAATTATGATCACCCGACTAGATATGACAACAGTTTGCCAATAGATAGTGAGGAAAATATTATCCTTTACTGAATTCAGAAATACATTAAGTTTCATGTAAAATGTCGTGGACCCGGTTAAGAGTCCAGCAAGAAATAATACAACAGCAACCAAAATAGGAAATAACGAATATATATTAAACATAGCAAAGCACAATACATGGAACTCTGTTAGTAGAACGATAATACGGGTTAGGTAGTAATACTATAAATAAACTCTCGAACTGGGACACGCAATGCTCATTATGGTAGCAGTGTTGGCTATCTCCAAGCTACTATATATCTCCACTATCTCTGCCACCATTTCTTGGTGAGGAGAAGTATATGTAGAGGTTGGAAGAGTTCATTCCGTTCTATGGGTGATACCATCATGACATAACAAAATAGAAGTTAAAAACTTTTTTATAAACTTAGTGCAATAATGGATTGTTTTTTTTTTTCAATTTAAAATATTTTTCTTATTGATTTGTGTTCATGCCTATCAAAATGTCAATATCACGAGTGGAGCAAGAACATCTTTCTCAGCCTGTAGTTTTAAAAGCGCTCTTTGGTAAAGTAAACAAATATCCACACGGTCGTTATTGTTTATTTTATTCCACTGCGATATTTTAATTTAACGGAAACGGGTACAAATGTAATGGCACATACGGTTATATTAGAGAAAAGTGTGCGCAAAAAAAAAACCCCGTAAAAAAACGTCAAAAAAATGTTACATTAAACTCGAGCGGAAGAAATCGATATTTGTTCATTGTTAATGTCAAATATTTTATGAATGCTGATATTGTTAAATGAATGAAAAAATAAATAAATAAATAAATAAACAAATAAATAAAAAACGAATCGGTAATTTTCAACAATGGGTCACTGGCTGATCAATATCCTGTCTTTCACTCTATGACGTTTTGCCTTCGCATCAAACTTTAAGTCCGCTGACATATTGAATATTTAGTCTCGAATATGATTCCAGGAGAAAAAACTTCGATTTTAATCATATATATATATATATCTATCTATCTATCTATATATATATATATATATATATATATATCGATTATAGGGTTCAGCGATATTTCAATCTTTTATTATTTGTTAAAAATCAAAAATAAATAAAATGCATGAACAGAACTTCTTATCATAGACGAACGTAAATTTCCGTAACTCATTCTACGTACACATAAACCTATATATGAAGTAGAGATATATTTAATATATTGTAAATAACATCTGGATAAAATAAAACGACAAGATTACATATTTTGCAATATACATATCTCAGTGTAGTAGTGTCAGCTGGGTACCGTTTGTAAGAAAACAAGTACAATGACGAAAATGACTTCTCTAGTAATTCGGTAACGGTTGTCCATATTACTTAGAATCCTCACCGGAATCCTCAGTTCTGTTGTTGCGAAATCTTCGTCACCAAGTTGTTGTGGCCTTGTTATGGCCCGGAAGTAAGACACAGACTTATGCTGTCACAACTATGCTGAGCTGGTCCAATTGCAAGATTAACAGAATAATTAAGGTTCTCATGTATAGCCAGCATCATAGAGAACAAGTTCATGTTGGATTACCGTGACTACTGTACAAAAGAAGATAGAAATAAATTTCGCAGCTATCAATGTAATTCAGTCTAATACAAGCAAGTTGCACCGGATGGAGATAACCGGTGACATTTCTGACAGAATGGTATCATAATTTTTTCGAAATCAATTGAATTGAACAGCTAAAGACAATGCGGGGAAATCTTCAGCAAATTTCCTTTTAATTGTCTGTAAATCCTCATAGTTGCCCAATATGTGAATAGTATGCAAGTCAAAAGCGAGTCGGAAATGTAACATAGCAAACAAACATAGAATATGAATAAGGCTGTCGTATATATGTTCTTGCCAATGGTAGCCTTTGAAGAAATATTAGCCAAAAGAACCTTCAGGTTAACCTTCAAGTTAGAGGAAGAAAAATGCTTTTCAGGCTATTCAAAACATTAAAAGTCTGCCTCCTTCTACCGAGCGCCCGTATCTCAGAGGTAGAATCTCCGACTGATGCTATTTCGGTCGGGTTTCAATCCTGGTTAAAGGCAATCGGCTGTCTAAACGTAGTGATGAGCTGTGATACAGCGAAACAGATCTGTTTGCAGATGACTATATATATATATATATATATATATATATATATATATATATATATATAAAACAAGAGGAAAACTATATTTTTATTGCCTACACTTTTAATCGTGTGATGCACATCATCTTTATTTAAGCACACTGTTCTTAATCTCGGCTTATAATTGAGTATATATATATATATATATATATATATATATATATATATACTCAGTTATAAAATTTCAACAATTATAAATATTTCCTTATATATATTCAGTTATAATTGTTGATTAAAATTTTCCATTATTCTTACATGTTTCCATTTTGCTGGAGATAAGATGCGTAAAAATGTTCCATTTCTTTACGTTTGACACGCTTTCAACCACTTCACTCGCCATTTTCAAACATGTTATTTTTTTGATGTTGTTATTTTATCCTCATGTTTTGACTGTAACGTAATCTATGCATTTTCGAAAGACAGTTTTCTTTAAAGCTATCATGTGACGTTCAAAAATACACATCGCGTAAGCGTTTCTTCAATTTTTAAATTTTCAAAACATCATTGCCATTGCTAAATAATGATAAGGAATTATTTAAAAACTCGAAAACCTAACAAGCTCGAATCAAAACATTCTTGTAGAAAATATAATTATAATATTCTCGACTACAAGTAAAAATGATTAAAATTTATGGAATCTTTATTAAGAAAAAACAAATAGCCTCAATAATATTAAGAAAACAGTCATAAAGTGCGGATCATATTTGTAAAATGAGACATTCCTATAATGTCAGAGACAAATACATCAATAGCCCAAACATTAAATTGACAATATAAAAATAAAATCACCTGTGTAAATCACTAACAGAATAGACAAAACTGCTAGATTATGAAGAAATTTTGAACAATTTTTATAAACTTTGTATTCTTTAAAATGTAGATGTGCATTGTGGTGCAGTGGATATCGACTGGGAACGAGAAATCGGGGAGCCGATTTCGAATTCCAGTTGAATTCCTAGCATTAACTTACGCGCAAAAACATTTGGAAAAGGTATTATTCCGTCTCTTCCCTCCAGTTATGGTTTAAATAAAAGGATAGATTAGGTTCTATAGCCTTGGCTGGCAACCAGTCTACAGCAGAAAGCAGTGGCAACTTACTGTCGGATAATCTTCTACCCAGTCAGTCATGTCTCTTTCGAGACATGAACACCCAAGCGTGTATCATGTATGGCACTTAACTGACTCACTGGTCCTGAAAATAAAAAAATGTTTCAACACAAGGAAAACTCATTAAAATAGCTCAATCACAGTATCTAGTCAGTAGTCTTTAGCGAAATATTCAGAAAGTGGTGTTTCCTACCCCAAAATTCAATATATATATATATATATATATATATATATATATATGTGTGTGTGTGTGTGTGTGTGTGTGTGTGTTTACACTAAAGTCAGCCTCTCATAGCTCAGAGATTGAATCGCCGAATGACGAACGGTTTTCAATCCTCGCTGAAAACAATCGGATTTTTACTCATACTGATGAGCTGTCATACAGCAAAACAGGGGTTTAATTCTGGCCAGAAGGAAGTAGATGTCTAACCGTAGTGATGAGATGTGATACAGTGAAATAGATTTACATGTGGATGACGAATATATATATATATATATATATATAGTCATCCGCAGACAGATCTGTTTCGCTGTATCAGAGCTCATCAGTGTGGCTAGACACATTCACTTGCTTCCGGCCGGGATCGAAACTCGACTTATTGGTTTCACTTGGAGTCGCTACCCACCTAAGGTATAGTCGCATGTAATCACAGAAGGTAAAATTTTAACGTGTTGTATGTAAGCAGTGTATACACACGCCAGTCACCGAAAGAACTCAAGTCATTGCTGTAGAGTAATGCATATATCGCAGAAGTGGAAACTGTTTTAAAACTTTTTTCTAGAGAGCTTAATCCAAATGAGAGCATAATATATTAGTCACCCAAAGTTCAAATATGTATATATGTATATGTTTGTGTCTGAGAGAGAGGAGATCTTAATATAAATAATGTAATGATAATATACAGAAATTATAATAATATAATATTACATAGAATTTCAGAAAGGCAATGTGTTTTTACCAATGTAACAGGCGTTATATTTTAAACTTAATTGTTTTAAATCATTTAAAAAATAATTAGATATACAACTTCGTCTTTTGGAAAATGGTAGGAGACATTGTTTTCGTTTTTGTCTTAAATGTATAGATGTGGTAATGAGGAAACAAAATTGTTTCATTATCCGTATTGGTGAACTAATGCTTTGTTTCATTTGGTCTGATTTCCGGGATATAAATTAACGAACATAAATTGTTTTAGATTATTTTTTCTAAAGAACTTTTTGTGTTTTTGTCTATTATTGTTTAGAAACATATTTTTCAGGTCAGACCAAATTGATAAACGTTATTTGATATTTCAATCACACATAGCTTCGCCTTTTTTTCTTTTTTTTTTTCTTTTTGTCTTCCAGTCATCGCTGTTTGAGGTCATGAAATCAAATTGACAGATGTCATCTGTTTATTCGATTTATATTGGGTGACCTCTCAGCGTTCCTTTTTTTTCCTGTTCGTCGTCCTATAAGAACAGGAAAACAAACTGACAAATCACATTAACTCTTTAGATTCAGATTATTTAGCTCTTAATTATTTATGCCAGTCTGAGATTAATGGGATCTTATAAAGGACTTAAACATCTTCTAATTCCAAGCATTACATTGCTTTTAATGTGATATGTTTAAAACAGAAAAAGAAAGAAGAACGTCATTTGATTTTCCAGAAAACGTACCTGTTATTTTTCTACTGTAAAATAGATGTGCGGTATGATGCAATGGTTAACGAGCAAACAAAATGCCGAGTTCAAATTCTAGTCGAAATTGTTTCGTAAATTTTCGTGGAAATACCTAACCGCTCCTTAGTAAATGGGTTTGAGTATCATAACAGACTGAGTATTATAGGCTTGGTTGGCAACTATTATATACCAAATATAAACTGCCTAATCCGTAAAAATGCTTCTACCTAGTCAGTCATGAATGGGTTAAGAAATTATCTTCAAAGCCTATATCAGATAGATCTCTAGACGGATTGAACATAGTTTTATCAAATGCTGACAACAATTCGACATGTTTTTTTATTATTTTTAAAAATAAACAAAGGTTCTATGTTTTTTTCTCTTCGAAGCAGTCTTACGAAACTATTAAAAAAAAGAAGATAATAGCTTTTTCAAGGAATATTCTTTGTATCTATTTTTTTGTCGTTCGAAAGAAAAGTAACATTTTTTCTTTTTATTTCGCAACACAGTAGTTTTTCTATTATCGTTGCCTCCAAAACAAGGTCGGATGCGAGCAGAAAGCAATACAAGACATCTGGGCATTCGAAATATAGTAAACTAGCAGTATAAACCGGCGTTGCTCGGGTGTAATGAAAACTTTGAAACTAATCCATGGTTCTGGAGCTCAGATTCTTTGGACGTTGGCACGAAAGACTAAAATGCAAAAGTTGTTTTCAGTCGAAGCGAAACCGTAGATTGAAAGAAAATGAATGGATATAAATTATAAAAAAATTTCCGTCGCAAACTGAATTTTGAAGGCTAAAAAATCCTATGAGTAAATGGTATCATGGCTGAGACAAGGAACTACAATTATACCTACTTAGAGCAAAACTCAAAGCAAAAACCAAAAGAAAATGGCTGAAAACCTGATTTGGATCAGACCCGATAGGATATCAAGGCATCGATTTCCAATATCGGAGGCAAATAAGTCATCCAAGGATAAAGTAACCTAAGTAAGTCCATGAAAATATCGTACCCATCGGGAGTAAAATTGGAGAAAATGAGCCATATTGATGGCTGAATATCAGTTTTTGATCAGATTCGATTGAATATTTCCGATATCAGGAAAAATGAGTCGTCTGAGAAGATCTACTGATGTTTGACACTAAAAACCGATTTTACCAAGTTAGAGCAAATTCTACAGCAAGAAACCCGATAAAAGGACTGATCGGGTATCAGGGTATGGATTTCCAATATTGGGAGGAAATCGGAAAAAATAAGTAGCCTATGACCTGACCGGAAGCCAAAAATATATTTGTATGATGTTTCGTGAGAACCGGACAAAAAATTGTATAAAGAACATTATAGATACAGGTAGATAGACAGACAAACACACACAAACATCTTGCCTTTCATATATATATATATATATATATATATATATATATATATATATATGATTCCGTGTGTTTTATCTACAAATATTTTCATGACAACTGCTCTTTCTTGCCCCCGATCATATGAACTTATGCGTGCTACTACATTGGTATCGAGGTCCCACCTTTTGACCAATGAAATAGTTAAAAGTAACTGCCACTTCAACTCGACAATTTCATGACTCGAACTTTTTGCCATCCGTTTACTTAATTCTCTGGTAGCTACAATCTCCAAACATTTAAATCGAACGTCATTTGCCATCTTCTCTCTTGCATTCGTTCATCTTTCATCTTTTCCTCAATACTCCTTTTATCCAATATTTTCTCTCACTGCAACCCCGTGTGCACTAGCGACGGTCCTGCTTTGTTTGGGAGGAGATGATTTTAAAAAAATTCGTAGTTTATTTCTTATCTATGAGTCCTTGTTTTAAAGCAACATGTCAAAAAACAAATAGAAATAAGTGACTTGATCTTTCGAAACGATTAGCGATTTTTAACTCCGTCTTAAGGTGGAGGTATTTTCGAAGCTGAAGGGAAAAAAAGTAGCTGAAATGGTGCTGCGATCGATCAAGTGAGCAATGGTGAGTTTTTGGACAGGATGGAAACGAATAGGAAATTAATACTGCATATCAGGAAAAGACAGCTAAAGTTCCTGGTACAAGCAATGAGGAAGTAGGGCTTAGAGAACCTGATACTGAAAGGCCAGATAGAGGGAAAAAGAGACAGAGGAAGGCAGCGGATAACATATTTGAAAGACCTGATCAGGTGGATGACTTGAACGAGGGTTGCCTGGTGCAACAGGAGAAAGCGTGGAAAAGGGAGACGTGGAAAGCCATGATCGCCTACGTCCCGAAAGAACTGGGCCCGTTGAAGAAGAAGAAGAATTTATTCGGTCTCGTTTGTTTGTTAATCTGCCTTTGCTCAAGTTATCTGAAGACACGATGCAATGATTAGGATGAAACTTTCAGGGAGGATTGAACTCATGGTTGGTGCAAACTGGTTAGACTTTGATTCGGTCTGGTACGGAATAAATTTATTTGGATTATTTTTCAATTATATCCATAACATTTATTTTTTGCCTTTCAAATGCCAAATGCTGAATGAATTTTCCTATATTCTTTTAAGTGTGCGTTTAATTTTTGAGAGCTGTCACGTTCGTTTTTGTTTTCTCACTCTTAGGAGCTGTCATATTTAATGCAGTTATTCTTTTTCATGTTAATACTCATCTATTGTTAATCGCTGGGATGCTATCAGTATTGCCGTGGCGAAAGTTTGTGGTAATTGATTGTTACTTCCAACTGTTTTTTGTGGAAGCGTTTTATCAAATACTTATGAAGATGCTCAGCACTCTCGACATATTTGGGAAAGATATTAGAGTAATTAAGAATCTCTACCGGCAAAAAACTGCCTGTATTCGGACGTAAAGCAATCGGCAGATTTACACAGATAGAAAGCGACGTAAGATAAGGATATGCCTTTTTACCAGATCTATTCCACTTGTACAGCGAGACTATTCTGAAGACCCTACATGTTATGCCAGAATTTGTCATCGGAGGCCACAATTTAAACCACCCAAGATACGCAGATGATACAGAGCTGATTGCAGACGCGGAATGGAATCTACAAGACCTCCTACAGGAGGTACGTGAAGAGAGTGACAAAAAAGGACTACAAATAAACTGCAAGAAAAAGGAATGTATAGTCATCAGCAAAAAGAGCAACCCAAATGTCAAAAGCAGGCGGGGGATACTAAAATCAAGCAGGTACAAAAAATTAAATACCTGGGAAGCGTTCTAACAGAAGACAGAAAGTGCAACACCGAAATAGGAATGAAAATTGGCATGGCGAATTACGCCTTCCAGAATCTGAGTAAAGTATTAAGAAACAGGAAACGTTCACTATAACGAAAGAAGAGAGGCATTAGATTACTATACGATGTCAGTTCTTCAATATGGCAGTGAATGTTCGACAATATCATCAAAGTGGAAGGTAAAACCTGAAGCAGCTGATATGTGGTTCTACAGAAGGATGCTGCGGATATTATGGATCGATCATGTGAGCAATCGTAAGTTTTTGGAAATGATGGAAACAAAAAGGAAATTAATATTGAGCATCAGGAAGACACAACTAAAATTCCTAGGATATGCAATGAGGAAAGAAGCTTGGAGAATCTGATTTTAACTGGCCTGATAGAGGGAAAAAGAGACAGAGGAAGGCAGCGGATAACATATTTGAAGGGCACGAGCAGGTGGATGATAGAACGAGGGTTGTTGAGATGTTACAGGAGAATTTGTGCTAAGAGCCACAATGATAGGGAGACATGGCAGGCTATGATCGCCTACATCTTGAGAGGACAAGGCACATAGCAGAAGAAGAAGGAGAGGAAGAAGAAGAAATAGATCGTCACGTCGTCTTTCGAAACATAAAATATATACCATAACATTTTGCCTTCCATTTACAAAACAAAAAAATCAAACTAATCGCATCTACCTCCCATTAACCCATAGACAATCGCATCTACCTCCCATTAGCAGAGTAAAATACTACGCCTCCTTGGCTTTACACTTTCGGCGGACCTCAAATGGAATGACTATATCGAATGCATTGCCAAATCTACTGCTATGAAAGTCGGCTCTTTGTGCAGGGCCCGGAAGTTTTTCCCACCTGAATCTATTCTGCACATATACAAATCTACCATCCGCCTGTGTATTGAATATTGCTGCCATATCTGGTCGGGTGCCCCTGCTGCTCTCCTTGGTCTTCTTGACAAAATACAATGGAGGATCTGTAACGTGGTTGATACTAACTTGGCAGACCGGCTGCAACCACTCTCTCACCGGAGTGATGTGGCTTCCCTGTGCCTCTTCTACAAGTACTTTCATGGCTTCTGCTCCGATGAACTTAGATCACTGGTGCCGCCGAAGTACGAATTTACACGAGATACTAGATTAGCAGCTAGGTCCCACCCTTTTACAGTTAAACAGATAAGATGTAACCGTAAATTCTACTCCAACAGCTTCTTTTCTCGCGCTTCCCGCCTGTGGAACTCACTTCCACAAGTCTGCTTTCCCGACAGCTACAATCTCCAGGTGTTTAAATGTAGGGTCAATAGACACCTCCTATCACCCTAACTCCCAATTATTCTCAGAACACTCTCATCTACCCAACCCTCATTCTCGGTATCCTTACCCGCCTATCACCCACCCTATGACATTTCCTATATTTAACCATTCTTTGTATCCCTACCCGCCTATCACCCACCCTCTGACATTTCCTATATTTAATCATCCTTTCTCCACTCTATGTATCACCCTGCGCAGTAGTGGCAGTGATATGCCTTGCTTGGGGTGAAACGCTTATAAAAAAAATAGCCATTGTTAGTGAGAATGTAAAAATAAACGCTGTTTTCTTTCATCTTGTTATATCTATGGCAGAGTTGAACTGATCTGAAATGTCAACTGAGAGAACGCATTTAATCTTTAGAAAGATAAATATTCTTGTATGGTTACGTCTTGAAGGCTATCACAATGTGTTTAGTAAAATAAAGGAAGGTAAAGAAGGTGTTGAGTGTTGGATATTGGTTATTAGCGAGTTATTTGGCACACAAGTAGATTGGTGTAGTCAGTTCAAATGAAAGAAGAAGCTCTTGAGTTATCTAATAGTGCTATATTTATATAAGTGAATAGAATCCACTCATGCAAATGTGTTGGGCAGATCCATTATAGTAAAGTGGACTGACCCACCTGCTGCATTAGATACTCTCCTGATAGACTAAACTATCACCCGGTTCACACTTCACCCACGTCCATTGAACAGGTGAAGAGGCTCATCCTTTGTTTTCTGTTTAGGACGTGGTTTCCGGTTTTCACTTTTCTAATCTTCTCACTTTCTTTTTTTTCAATTGGAGTAGATAGACTAAAATATCGCCTGGTTCACATTCCACCCTCACCTATTGAAGAGGTGAAGAGGCTCATTCCTTGTTTCCTGTTTAGGATGCGGTTTTCGGTTTTCTCTTTTCCAATCTCTCCACTCTTATGTAGCCCCCTGCACATCAGTGGCGTTACCACCTTGCTCGGGGTAATATGATTAAAAAAAAAAACGAGGTAGACAAAAAGAGGACAAAAGGAAGACAGCCATGTTAGAAGGTAACTTATTTGATTTCTACATCTTCCTCCACTTCCCCATTGCGGAAGCGTTGTTGCCGCTGGGAAGGAATCAGTTCCTTATTGGCTGACTGATTGTATTGGAGTAGTCGGGTGAGCGCCCTGGGGATCCTGGTTCTTTATGGCAGTGAATGAGTAGAGCCTCAATATTACCTATTTATTATTCATTAATATTTCGATATCAAAGTCTTCAGAATGTTAGTGGAGCTTGTTTTTTGCGTTCGTCCGTGAACCGTGCCTTTTAACGAGTGGTCATCCTTCGCTGCTACTGCTGTCATTAATTGTAGTGTGTTTGTGTGTACTGGTAAGTGTATTAGAGCATGTATGTGTGTGTGCTTTATGGTATATATATATATGTGTGTGTGTGATTGATACGGAAGATGAGGTTTTGATTTCGAATTATTAATGAATAATAAATAGGTAATGCCCGATAAATTCTTTACCTTCCTTTATTTTACTAAACGCATAGTGATAATTTTCAAATACTTATTGATCTCGAAATATTAATGAATAATAAATAAGTAATGCCCGATAAATTCTTTACCTTCCTTTATTTTACTAAACGCATTGTGATAGTTTTCAAATACCTACTGATCTCGAAATATTAATGAATAATAAATAGGTAATGCCCGATAAATTCTTTACCTTCCTTTATTTTAATAAACGCATTGTGATAGTTTTCAAATACCTACTGATCTCGAAATATTAATGAATAATAAATAGGTAATGCCCGATAAATTCTTTACCTTCCTTTATTTTACTAAAAACATTGTGATAGTTTTCAAATACCTACTGATCTCGAAATATTAATGAATAATAAATAGGTAATGCCCGATAAATTCTTTACCTTCCTTTATTTTACTAACCGCATTGTGATAATTTTCAAATACTTATTGATCTCGAAATATTAATGAATAATAAATAGGTAATGCCCGATAAATTCTTTACCTTCCTTTATTTTACTAACCGCATTGTGATAATTTTCAAATACCTATTGATCTCGAAATATTAATGAATAATAAATAGATAATGCCCGATAAATTCTTTACCTTCCTTTATTTTACTAAAAACATTGTGATAGTTTTCAAATACCTACTGATCTCGAAATATTAATGAATAATAAATAGGTAATGCCCGATAAATTCTTTACCTTCCTTTATTTTAATAAACGCATTGTGATAATTTTCAAATACCTACTGATCTCGAAATATTAATGAATAATAAATAGGTAATGCCCGATAAATTCTTTACCTTCCTTTATTTTAATAAACGCATTGTGATAATTTTCAAATACCTACTGATCTCGAAATATTAATGAATAATAAATAGGTAATGCCCGTTAAATTCTTTACCTTCCTTTATTTTACTAATCGCATTGTGACAGCCTTCAAGACCTAACCATACACCTAATGCTTCAAGCAAATTCTAAAACATTCCGACAAATATTCTTGATTTATTTCTTCTCTAATTTCTTTATGTTTTAAAAGATGATGCAGAAATTCTTTAAACATTCGAAAAATAATTTTTCTTCGTATGTTTTATATTTATATTTTAACGTATCGAATAACCTAGAGGCACCGTTTTGTATTAAAATATTGAATATTTGAAATGCTTGTCGTCGCAGAGGCATAATTTTAAGATATCAGGGAAACAAATTACTGCGTATCAACAGGTATTTAGATAAGTTCTTGGCGAAGGAAAATAAATTAAAAGACGTCACCTGGTGGTTTGTAATATACTAGTGGTTAACTTTTTGTATTTTCGGTGGTTAACTTCAACAAATTAAACTACAAATGTCGTCTGACATTTCGTAACACTGTACTTGTCTACTTGTTAAACACTTCGATGCTCACTTTTCTAAGAACATAAATTGAGTGGCGATATTCTGCCACTTGAAATTTTAGAAATATGAGTAGATATTCGTACATTTTTCTCCGATGATTAGAGTTCATTTTAAATAGAAAATAAATACATCTCCTAGTTTTACAACAAAAATCTTATTCTCTTTTATTTAATTATGCATGAAATATATTCCCTGGACGGCAAAGATATAGCAGACAAATATATCCGACCGTGGATATTGTCGATGAGAACAACAAAGGGAGAAACACTGACTGTCACCGGCTTGAAAGGTGATAGCCGGCAAAGGGTGACAAATATATCCGGCCTTGGATGGTTTCGTCGGGACAACAAAGGCAGAAAAACAGGCAGCAAACGGCTGGAAGGCTGATAACGGGTAAAGATATGATTCACAAATATATCCGGCCGTGGTTTGTGTTGACGGGAAACTAAAGGCAGGAACAGAGGTGGCAACCGGCTTGAAAGGTTTGCCGAAAAAGATTTGATTTACAAATATGTCTGGCCGTGGATGATGCCGGCGAGGCAAAAATGGCAGAAAAACTAGTGTCAACCGTCTTGAAAAATGATAGCCGGTAAAGATATGATTGAAAATATATCCGTCTGTGGATGATTTCAGCGGGACAACGATGGTAGAAAAACTGGTGTCAACCGTTTTGAAAAGTGATAGCCGGCAAAGATATGATTGACATATATGTATCCGGCCGTGGATGGTTTCGTGGATGGTTTACAAGTCAGGAACACAGGTGGCAAAGGGCTTGAAAAATGATTACCGGAAAAGATTTGATTAACAAATGTATCCGGCAGTGAATAATTCCGGCCGGGCAACAATAGCAGAAATACTGGTGTAAACCGTTTTGAAAGGTAATAGTCGGCAAAGATATAATGGACAAATATATTCGGCCGGGGATGGCATATTCGGGACAACAAAGACAGAAACACAGGCGACAACCGGCTTGAAAGCAGATAGCCGGCAAAGATATGATTGACAATATATCCAGTCGTGGATGCTTTATTCGGGACAACAAAAGCAGAAAAGCAAGCGACAACCGGCTGGGAAGCTGATAGCCAGCAAAGATATGATCAACAAATATATCCGGCCGTGGATGGTTTCGTCGGGACAACAAAGCAGAAATATAGACGGTGACCTGCTTAAAAGGCGATGTAGTCGGCGAGGATAACTGACAGATGTATCTAGACGTAGATGGCGTTAATTAAGTCACAATGCGAAAAAGTAAACATACGTAGAATTATTAGACCTATATAATTCTGGGATTTTTTTCTGAAGAGATACTGCTGGCTGTAAAAACAGAGACTGGCTAACGTTTACTCTCTCATAAATACGCGATCTTTCTGCTACTCCAAACAACCGTCAACAACGAATAATAAAAATATCAAATTATAGGAGAGTTTTGTAATTTGCTTGAATCATTGTATATCAGCAGTACAGCGCGGCGTTGCTCGGGTGTAATGAAAGCTTTAAAACTAATCCATGGTCCTGAAGCTCAGACTCTTTGGACGTTGGCTCGAAAGACTAAAAAACAATAGTTGTTTCCAGTTAAATCGAAACCGTAGACTGAAAAAACAATGAATGGATGTAATCAAATTTTGATTTCCTGGTATCGATATCAAATATGTTTTATTGTCGTGAACTGAACTTTGAAGATTAAAGAAATCCTCTGAATAAATCGTATCATGCCTAAGACTAAGAACTACAATTATACCTTCTTAGAGCCAAACCCGAAACAAAAACTAAAATAAAATGGCTGAAAAAATACAGACATACAGGCATATAAACAAACACACGCACAAACATCTTGCTTTATATATATATATATATATATATATATATATATATATATATATATATATATTATCGATTTTCTGCACTATTGTAAGAACTACAACCTTGAAACTTCTGAATACCGTTTCTTATGTCTTTGTCTATGAGTGTATCAAATTTGATTAAAATCGGACCATTCCTTCTATAACCCGATTTCTTCGATTTTCGATATTTATGGGGTGTACCTCGACACAAATCCTAGCTCATAGTACAACTGTGTAAATATTCAAGAAAATCGGTTCAGCCATTTCGGAGTCTATAGCTAACGGACACACACACAGACACACACACAGGCAAAGTTCCATTTATAAATAAGTTTAGACATTAGGTTTATGGGTAGGTTTTGAAGGCTACCACAATGCGTTGTAATTAATGGAAGGTGAAGAAAGATTTGGGTATTAAGTATTTATTATTCATTAATATTTGCACCCCTTATATCTGGCAACGTATCACCCCAGACTAAAAACCCTTGATTATCATGTATGTTGCATAGATGAGCGTGATAGCAAAAAAAGTCCTTCGAACACCAACAATGACTTTAGAATAACAATTATAGCAAAAGTTAATCCCTTGAATAAAGAGAACGTCAAGAAAAGAGACGGGTAATTTTGAAGTCGTCTGGAGGCCGTGATTGAAACCATATGAGATTTTGTTAAAAAAACATTACTCTTTATTATTGCAAAATATTTTTGTGTAATCTTGGTAAAGATATATGTTCAAATCAGATGTCAGAGTTATTATCATTTTTGCAAAATGTAGACGACAATTCGGCTGTACATCGATGAAAACACAGACAGGATGTGGCAGCAGTATTCAAGGTATGGGGGAATTGTCGCCTGTGTAATGTGTGCGATAGATTCTAAAGAGAAAACGTGTATCGCACGACACCGTGAATCAACCTTCCGTGCAGCAAACCTAGCAAATGATTCAATATAATCTTTCCCCCTTATGTCAGCAGTGAACGTTAGCACGTCACGCGCCATAAGCAACTCTCGCTTGCGTTAAGTTACGCAGTACTGATAGAGAGCCAAAATGGTTTCGTCAGACGATTAAGAAGAGCCTTTTAGTGTTAAAATTATTAAGCCGAATGTTGTCTCAGTTAACAACTGTTTGCTGTTAATGTTTGCGGATCTGGCCTTATCGAACCGGTATTATATGAGGTTAAATAGTTGTGCCATAACCATAGATAATGCGTTGAACACTGTTGACTTAATGACTTCTTGATGTATACAGACTTAAAACTCTAAAAAGATTAAGATCTTGTAAAATTGAAAAAAAAAAAGCTAATTTCAAATTATAGCACAGCCATTGTTTGGTTAATTCAGTTCATTACTATCAGTGAAAAGAAAAATATTATATTGGAAATTATTAATAAGATTTGCTATCATTATTAAGTGGGAACCAAATTAAGATAAAATTTAATGAATTTATAATTTACGAATAGAAGAGGAAAAACTTGACAGCATGTAAAACATAAATGAAATAATTAGTCTGCAAAGTTTCCGCTTTTAAGCATATACAGTTTTTGAGGTGTAAATTTTATACTTTTCAGGTAACATTCAGATGGGGCTGGTCCTTTTTCTGTAAAATATTTGTACAATTTCTCGTTTTCACGACTAAATCCACGCGGGATCTAAATAAACAAACCAGCACATTTATTTTCTAGACTGGGTGTCTGAAAACCTTTTAATTCCGGCTAGAAAGACATATTATAACTTTATGTAATCGTGATGACCCAAGAATTAAAAATCGCTTTATTTTCTAATTGAACATTGTGTACCCGTAAGAAGGGAGTTTGTGTTTAAGTTTGAGATTTGTTTAATGGTATGTCGACATCTGTGGGTTATTTAGTACGGAAAATATAGGGTTTTAATTATTTTTTTTAAATATTCAGTTATAATGAAAAGGTTGATTGAGTCAGATTTTAATGAATGTTTTTGTTTGTATTCTTTTTTATTTTAGGAGACTGAAAATGTATTCGGGTTTTGTATTAAAAATGTGTTATAATAATATTTTTTCTTCAAAAATATATTGTTGGTAATATTTTCCCTCAAAAAAGTTTCTGTATTTTTTCCGGGGGGGGGGGGGGGCACCCTATGTTTCCCGCAGGACCTACAGTATGTAATTAAATAGAAAATAACGCAGGACACTGGGTAACGTTTCAAGTATGCTCTGAAGTCGTAATAAGAATAACTAAGAAATATTCCTTTATTTAGTTTCATTTCTGTCGTGAAGTCAAAGTCTACGTAAGAATTGTCTTGTGAAAACATTGTAAAACGTTTCCAAATTTTCGGGATTTTAAATTTACACTAATTTATTTTTTTTTCTTTTTCTTTTGTACTTTTTTACGTGTTGAATAGTTTTACAAGCCCTGATTTTCATCAAATCAACTTTCTCCAACAATATTCAAATATTGTTTTTGCCTGCGTTTCTCCCCTACGTACAGTTTTAACAGTTTAACGATAATTTACTTATCCATTTACAGACTTAACTGTCAGTAGTTGTTTAATTTTTTATTGTTTTGTTTTATTGTTTTGTTTTATTTCTTCAATTAATTCATGCCATTAATTCAAGATATCATAGAAATATTCACGACCAGTATTATTATTTAGAATTATGTTTAAATTCCTTTGTTCCCAGTTCCAGTTAAAATAAATATTCCGTAGCATAGGAAATTAAGAATTAAAACAACCATCTTCTTCACTTTTACAAAAATTCACAATGACATGTGAAATCTAATCCATGGTGCAGGAGATCAGATGTAAGTCAAATTTTGATTTCCTGGTAACGATATCTATTAAGTTTCTTTTGTCATAAACTGAATTTTGAAAACTAAAAAGTCCTCTGAGTAAATTGTATCATGGCTGAGACTAAGAACTACAATTATACCTTCTTAGAGCCAAATCCGAAGCAAAACTAAAATCAAAGGGTAGAAAAAAATACAGACATACAGGCAGATAAACAGATACACACACACAAACATCTTGCCTTTTATATATATATATTATCGATTTTCGGCACTATTGTAAGAAATGCAACCTTGAAACTTCTGAATATCGTTTCTTATGTCTTTTTCTATGAGTGTATCAAATTTGTTTAAAATCGGTCCACTCTTTCTATAACCCGATTTTTTCGATTATCGATTTCTCGATATTTATCGGGGGTACCTCGACACAAAACCTTGCTAAGAACACTCGCAGACGCTTATAGTACAACTGTGTAAATATTCAAGAAAATCGGTTCAGCCGTTTCGGAGTCTATAGGTAACGGACACACACACACACACACACACACACACACACACACACACAAAGACAAAGTTTCATTTATAAATAAGTTTAGATAACAAAAGGAGATTTTAATTGCTTACATTTCACTTTGCAATTTATACTACGTACATTTTCTCTTCGAACTTTATTATTCTTCTTACACATTTATATTAATATTCAGCAATCAAAATTTCACTTATCTTTTCAACCACCTCATAATATTCAAAATTATGTGGATTGTCAGCTATGTTTTGAAGTGGCCGACGTACCCTATATCTACATACCAGACATGGCCGACGTACCCTATATCTACATATCCTTGATACGAATTATTTTCTTGCGCCTAGAAGTAGGAAATCAAATAGATAAACCAGAGTTGACCACCCCAAAAGGTCGGCTATGTTTTGACGTGGCCTTGTACCAGGCATGGCCGACGTACTCTATATCTACATATCCTTGATACGAATTACTTTCTTGCGCCTAGAAGTAGGAAATCAAATAGATAAACCAGAGTTGACCACCCCTAAAGTTAATTCACAAAGAAATACCAACCCAATAACTAATATTTTTCTCATTTTATTCTTGTCCATACAAGATTGACTTTCTGTAATTTCTATGTAAATATACTTTTCGCAAAATTATTTCGAATCTGTATCGCCAATGATATATAAACAAAAGCCAAATATAAAATCTTAGCATTAATATTTAATATACGTCTGGACTCTGTACACGAAAAACGTTCTTATCTCACACAAAACCGTCTGTTAAAAAATCTCACAAATGCAACGACAAGGAAAACAATGGTTTCAACTATTTACCAATGTATCCTTACTAACAGTGATGACAATCTACGTAATAGTATTAGGTCTTTCACCACCCAGTTCAGCAAACGGTTCAAACTAGATAAGGCTGACAAGGTGAAGACACTTAGAGCTAATTACTCTCGGGCGGTGGCTGGTGGGGATCCCCTAGAGATAGCCATAACTAAGGAGGCCGTGGAACGGTCGAATAGCGATTGTTACATGGGCCAGGTAGTTAGACATAAGTCAAGCAAGATGTCTTTCGAAGCTGTGAACATGGGAGCAGAACTGCGCAAGGAAGAAATTCGCCGAGGAGGCGACCGGTACATTCGAGAGGTTCGCAACCCGGATGGACACACTCTTCGGTCGACTGACGACATGTGCGAGGCGTTTCGGCGGCATTTCGAGATCCTGTTTACAAAGGAGCCAGGTCTCCGTGATGAGGAGTTTCGTAGCTATTTGGCTGACTTACTTCGGCTTTTATCGGCTGATGCAGCTAGCTGCGAGGGAGAGATTACGGGGGGCGAAGTCTACGCGGCTTTGAAGAAGGTCGGCAGAGGCAAATCGCCGGGTCTCGATGGTTTGCCCTATGAATTGTATTTGAGGCTCTCGCACATCTTTGTCCCGATTTTGACTCTCCTGTTCAACAAATGGTTCCGGCAGGGGTCCATCCCCAACCGGTTCACCAGGGGTGTGATCACGCTGTTGAGAAAAAGCAAGGATGTGGGGAGAGAGCTAGAGGGTTACCGGCCCATAACGCTGCTAAACACAGAGTTAAAGATTTTGGCCAAGAACTTGCAAAATCGTTTGCAATTAGTTGCCGAGTCTCTATTGGGACCTGAGCAGACTTGTGCTGTGAAGGGCCGAACAATTCAAAGCAACCTGAATCTGATACGCACGATCATAGAGGGGATAAAAGACGAAGAATAAGCCGCGCTGATCCATTTAGATCATTCCAAGGCATTTGATAGGGTTGACCATCGTTACCTGGCGGCTGTCCTGCAGGCAGCTGGATTCAAAACCAACTTCCGCCGCTGGATTAGCCTCCTGTATCAATC
This sequence comes from Ascarosepion bandense, assembly GCA_037127315.1. Lineage (NCBI taxonomy): Eukaryota > Metazoa > Mollusca > Cephalopoda > Sepiida > Sepiidae > Ascarosepion > Ascarosepion bandense. The sequence continues at coordinate 553,604 of JBBBDQ010002136.1, read as the reverse complement.
CCCGACGGCTGTGGTACAGGTGAACGGAAAGTTGTCGGGCGTTCTGGCGCTGTTTAGGTCCGTCCGACAGTAGTTGTCCAATGTCGCCCCTACTTTATGCTTTGGCGTTGGAGCCCCTCCTTCGCCGGCTAATCGCTGTCCCTGGTGGTGCTCGAGCCAGAGTTTCCGCGTACGCCGATGACGTCACTACTTTCGTGTCCTCCCGGAGTGACATCGAGGTGGTACAGAAGGCGCTTGAACGGTACGAACAGGTGACAGGGGCCAAGATTAACCGCAACAAGTCGTCCGGCTTGCGGTTACGTGCCTGGAAGGGTGTTACCCTCCCGGGGCCCTTCGACTGGACGGACGGCCCAGTCTGCATTCTTGGAGTGTGGTTCGGGCCCGACCTACAGTTGGAGAAAAATTGGTAGACGCGTCGGCCAAGACTTGGCGTCGAAGGAATTTGTCCTTAAAGTGTATGGCTGAGGCGTGTGCTACATACGTCTTTCTCATTATCCTTTACCAGTTGTCAGTACTTCCACTTTGTAAACGGCGTAGGAAGGCGATCGAGAGTTTGCTATTCTCCATTCTGTGGAGAGGACGCAAACACTACGTCGACAAACGTGTCTGTTACCAACTTCCGTGTCATGGGGGTCTGGGAATGCCATATATGATGAGCCATAATGTGGCGTCAAGGTTGTTTTTTCTCAGGCGAGCGATTTTAGAAGATTCATTGCTTAGGGGGATAGTGAGGGACATGTTCCCTAGCCTTACTATCACTCCCCCAATCTCGAGGCGGTGCCGTAAGCCTCGAGGGCGATCGAGTTTTCTCCTCGAATGTCTGGCGGCCCTGCGGGCCATTCCACGGTCCAGTGACCTTTCACGGCCTAGGAGAGTCTTGTATCGTGGGTTAGTGGAAGGCGTCGCCAAGGATCCATTACGTGATGTGCTGCGCTTAGGATGAATTTCGCTCGTTCTGGTCTTGGGCGCCAGGTAGTGATTATCTCAGCAACTCTGAGTTTCCGCTCACCTGGCGATTAGCTCGGAATCGCTTTCCCTCTCAATGACAAGGCCTTCATATGGGGCCTGGCGGATTTTGCAGATTGTGAACGCTGCAACCTTGGCTTGGAAGAAACGGCTTCGCACGCCTTCTACCATTGTTTGCGGGTTCGCCCTCTATGGGACCGGGTCGGCGAGTTGACTGCTCGTATCGCACCGCGATAGCTTGTGCTCATTGATCGTGCATTCGCCTGCGACAATGTGTCGCCCCCGTTTTCTGGGATCAATCGTATGGTGTTATTCTGTCGCTACTAGCCACGGCTCGAATGGTGATTTGGACGTCGCGAACGGACGAAGTCTTGCGAGGTCAGCGTCTTTTACATCAGGATCTGCTCCGCTATTTTGAGCATCAGCTCAAAATAAGGATTAGAACTGATTGGAAACGTTTGACTTCGACAGACTCCAGCGAAAGGTGGGTAACTGTGGCAAGTCTGGTTCGCTTGAACGGGGCTAGTCTTGATTTTCTCTTTTAGATCTGCTGGTTACATCGGGGTGGATTCTTCTGGAAACCTCCCCTGGTTAAGGTAGCTCTCTTTTGTGTACCTAGTTAAAGTGAATGAATGTGTTCCTAGCCTGTACACAGCTTTCTCTTTTGTTATGATCCAAGTCGAGATTCCCAACCTCCCCAGTTTGTTTTGGTCTCCTTTTATCTCGGCTGGTTCAGCCTTTTATTGTCCAATTTCATTAATTTTTTACCCCGCTCCCCACTCCCTCAGCGAGTGTGCTTCTTGATTTCGCCGTTTGGCGGAATATAGAGGCCACTCTTTTTTTCTGGGGTGGACGGTTCTTACTAACATTGATTATTATTTTAGTTCAAAAATTTGTTGTATTTTCAGTTTATTTTTGGGTTCATTCCCCTCCCATCATTTCATTTTTCATTAAATATTTTATAATATTGTATATATATTATCTTGTACATTTATTTTATATTGTATATAAATACATTTTTATTATCATGGGTTAATTTCCCCCACTTTTTTAGGTGCCCCTTGTAAGTTTCTGGCATTGTGGTGTATGAAGGAGTGGGAGTTGATGGATGGGTTTTTGTGGTGATTGTGCAAATTGTAATGAGTGAATGGGTCGTGATAGTGTTTAGCTATGTATAAGATAGTTCAGGGAGTACCAACCTCTCCCCCTCTCCTTGTCGACCTTGTGCCACAATTCTGTATTTTTTACAGAATAAATAGTGTGATGATAATCTACGTTACGTTACCAATTCTAACGTTGTATATTTAGGTAGCAATCTTTCTCTTAAACATTTCCAGATTAATTACGATTTTACTAGTGAGTGTGATTCAGACTTGGTACCACATACATTCGGTGATGTGCCACAAAAAAGCTAGGCTTAGTAAATCTACATTCTTTGAATGCATGGGTCAAAGAAAATTTCATAAGTTCCTTTTGTCATTTTTCCCCAAGGGATCTTACTCTTTTCATTTTATGATGACAATGAGAAGGATTATTGTCCCAAAAGTTTTGTTTTGTTTTACGGCTTATCGACCTCATTTGGTTATTTATTACCGACAAAATGTTTGTCATATATTTGTTTAAACAGAATATGTAATTTTTGTAAGAAATCAGGTTTAATATCAGGTTTAATTAACGTATTTTTGTAAAGATGGATATGTCAATATTCAGATGTATTATTAATATATATATATATATATATATATATTACTATTAATATATATATATTTATATATATATATATTACTATTAATATATATATATTTATATATATATATATATATTATAATATATATATATATATATATATATATATATATATATTATATATATATATATATATATATATATATATATATATATATATATATATATATATATATATTATATATATATATATATATATATATATAATATATATATATATATATAAATATATATATATATATATATATATATATATATATATATAATTATATTACAATTAATATATATATATATATATATATATATATATATTGCTGGTAATGTTTTCTTTTTTTTCTTCTCAAAAAATGTACTGCTGCAATATTTGTTAATTATAAAATATCTAGGTCCTGGGCATGACGGTAAACTGCATTCGGCAGGAAGGCCTCTGATTGGGACGTTGTGAACTAGACCTCAATCGCTGATGTTCACTGGTTCACCCTGATCTGTAGTGGTAGCACCTGTTAGGGTCCCAGCTACGAACAGATAGTTTACCCCAAAACTGGGGTCAAAACACTACAAAAAATACTTGTAGAAATATATACATAAAATAGTCCTTGATAGAAAAGTATACATTTTTGAAGGAAAAATACTACCAGCAATACTTTTCTGAAAAAAACATTATTACCAGCAATACATTTTTAAATACAAAACTAGAAAACTTCATCAGTTTTCTGAAATAAATATAATTAAAATAAATAAATATTTCATTACAATGTGACAAAATAATAATCGAACATTAAAAATATATATCTTAAACCCTACCATTTTGGCATTAAATAACACACAGGGGTTGATATACTATTAAACAAAACTCAAATTCAATTTTATAAAAGTCTATTTTTATGCATTCATAGTATTCTGACCTCATTCTATTTTTTTATAATCGTATCGCCACAAGCAAGGCATTATACTGCCACTGTTGTGCAGGGGGTTACATAGAAAGAAAGTTATGAGAAGTGACAGAATACAGGGGGTGTAAGGAAACAAGTATTAGAGGGATAAGAATACTGAAAAAATGAGATGAGAGCATGAGAGAGAGAGAGAGAGAGAGAGAGAGAGAGAGAGAGAGAGAGAGAGAAGGAGGAGGAGGAGGCAAGTTAGTGTGATAGGAGTTGATTACTGACTTTAAATTTAAATTCTTGGAGATTATAGCTGTAGGGGAAGCAGGTAAACGGAAGAGAATTCCAGAGGCGGGAAGTGTGAGAAAAGCAGCTTCTGAATATAATTTGCGTCTACATCTTATTGGTTTCACAGTAGAAGTGTGGGATATATCTGTTAATCTTGTTGATCGAGTAAATTCGTATGTAGGGGCACAGTGAGCTAAGCTTATCAGAGCAGAAGCTGTGAAATTATTTGTAGAAACAGACACATGGAAGCCATACTGCGCCAGTGAGAAAGTGACTGTATCGAGGCTGCCCAGTCAAGATCAATCACATTTTATCCATTAGATTTTGTCAAGGACCCCTAGGTTGATAGCAGGAGCACCCGATCAGATATGGCAGCAATATTCAATGAACGGACAGATAGTAGATTTGTATATGTGCAGGATTGTTACATACTGGAGAAACTTCCTGGCCCTGCACAGAGAACCGAATTTCTTAGCAGCGGATTTACCTATTGAATGTATCTAGACATTCCACTAGAGGTTTGTTGTGAGTTGCTCCTTGCTGAGACACTAATGTGCGTTACAACAGGGTGGATCTAACAAGAAAGAACAGCAAGGAAATTTAGTTCCACACTCCTCAAAATCTTCTATTTAGAGGCCTCGCTGTCGGATATGGTTTAGTATCATTAATTGGAGTAGATAGATCTATCTATCGCCCGGTTCACACTCCACCCACGTCTATTGAACAGGTTAAAGGGCTCATCCCTTGTTCCCTGTTTAGGATGTGGTTTGCGGCTTCCTCTTTTCCAATCTTCTCACTTAGTTTTTTTTTTTCAATTAGAGTAGATAGATCTATCTATCGCCCGGTTCACACTTCACCCACGTCTATTGAACAGGTTAAGAGGCTCATCCTTTGTTCCCTGTTTAGGATGTGGTTTCCGGCTTTTCTCTTTTCCAAACTTCCCACTTTGTTTTTTTTTCAATTGAAGTAGATAGATCTATCTATCACCCGGTTCACACTCCACCCACCTCTATTGAACAGGTTAAGAGGCTCATCCCTTGTTCCCTGTTTAGGATGTGGTTTCCGGCTTTTCTCTTTTCCAATCTTCCCACTTTGCTTTTTTTTTTTCAATTGGAGTAGATAGATCTATCTATCGCCCGGTTCACACTCCACCCACGTCTATTGAACAGGTTAAGAGGCTCATCCCTTGTTCCCTGTTTAGGATGTGGTTTACGGCTTTCTCTTTTCCAGTCTTTTCACTATTACATAGCCCCCTGCACATCAGTGGCGCTACCACCTTGCTCGAGGTGATACGATTAAAAAAATATAACCAGTAAACCTCATTAATTTTTTTAGTATATTCTCATTTTGTTTATAGTTTGTGTGCATTTGATAGCGATATATATGTTTGAGATTAGTTGAGGTGGCACTGTGCTTCACCTGCTTAATATTAAGACTTCTAAGAAAGCATCTTAACTTGTCCGTCACCTATATAGTTTTGGAAGCTTTTATTAATAAGTGTTTATTTTTATATTCTTTAGTTCACTGTAGAAAATCTGTTTTGTGGATAAATTAGTCCCTGCACGATGTATTAGATTTTTTTATAATGGCTAATTTGTATTAATATGTGCATTTGCTCTTGGAGTTAATTGTGCATGCTGGTAGGTTTGTCGTATGGTGAAACGATATAAAAAAATTTACGTAAAATAAGTCGACGAAAAGGTTGTCTATGTTATTTAATAAAACAAGCATCAATGAAAAAATGCTGCCCAATTACACACACACACACACACACACAATATATATATATATATATTAATGCAGGTTTCATTGAATAATATAGACAAGTTTTGTCTATTAATTTTGTGTAGGATCCGTTCATACCGTCTGATATACTTGATGGTGATGTCGTTGAAAGACAACAAAAAATCACAGTATTTGTTGAATTTTTTATCGGGTCTAAGTTTTCGGCTCACATAAGACATTATCAAAGAGTAAATATTAACACACAGTAAACATAGAACATTTAAGTTATTAACAATAAAGAGAATTGTATTGAAAATATAAGTCCATCCCTACCGTGGCGGATGGCCGAAGACAGAGACAAAATAGTGGTGTTGTGGGCCCTGGTCTGATTACAGACATTTGAGTACGTTATTGGAAATATCGAAATTGATTGTATTCAAACCAGGTTTAAATTGTTTAATGTAGAGTGCTTCGAGGATTTTTAGTTTCTGTTTGTTATTTTCTTGTTTAAGCCGAAAGCTTAGACCCGATAAAAAATCCAACAAATACTGTGAATTTTTTGTTGTCTTTCAACGACATCACCATCAAGTATATCAGACGGTATGAACGGATCCTACACAAAATTAATAGACAAAACTTGTGTATATTATTCAATGAAACCTGCATTAATGAAAAAATGCTGCCAAAATACACACAATATATATATATATATATATATATATATATATATATATGTATAACGAAGCTGCTATCTATTAACCATCATAGACAATCGCTCCTACTCACCTATAGCATGGTACAGACTAGCCTCCCTGAGAGAAAAACACTACGCCTCCTTGTCCTCACACTCTCAGCGGACCTCAAGTAGAATGACTATATCGAATCCATTGCTAAATCCTCTGCCAAGAAGGTCGGTTCACTGTGCAGAGTCAGGAAGGTTTTCCCGTCTGAGTCCATCCTACACATATATAAATCTACTATCCGCCCGTGTATTGAATACTGCTGCTACATCTGATCGGGTGCCACTGCTATTCACCTCGGGGTTCTTGACAAAATCCAACGGAAATCTACAGTCGCTCTCTCACCGGCGTGATATGGCTTTACTGTGCTTCTTCAATAAATAATTTAACGGCTTCTGCTTCAATGAACTCTGATCACTGGTGCTCCCTAGGTATGAATTTACGCGTGCTATTAGATTGGCAACTACGCCCCAAACTTTAACAGTGAAACCGATAAAGTTTAAAGGCAATTTCTACTTTAACAGCTTCTTTTCACGCCCTTTGTACCTGTGGAATTCCCTTCCATATACTTGCTTCCCGGACACCTACAATCTCCAGGAATTTAAATGTAAGGTCAATAGACATCTTCTATCACAGTAACTCGCATCCATTATCACAAGATCTTTTTCCATCTACTCCACCCTCATCTTCGGTATCCTCATCCGTCTATTACCCTCCTCCTGAGTGTTCCTATAACTAACCCTTCTTTCTCATCACTTTCCCCTATGTAACCCCCTGCACAACAGTTGCATCAGAATGCCTAACATGGGGTCAGATGATATATATATATGTATATATTTTAATCATGTCACCTCCAGCAAGGCGGTAACGCCACTGATGCGTAGGGGGCTACGTAAGAGTGAAAAGATTGGAAAAGAGAAAGCCGGAAACCACATCCTAAACAAGAACAAGGGATGAGCCTCTTCACCTGTTCAATAGACGTGGGTGGAGTGTGAACCGGGCGATAGTTTAGTCTATCTACTCCAATGGAAAAAAGGGAGAAAGAGTAAAAAGATTGGAAAAGAGAAAGCCGGAAACCACATCTTAAACAGGGAACAAGGGATGAGCCTCTTCATCTGTTCAATAGACGTGGGTGGAGTGTGAACCGGGCGATAGTTCAGTCTATCTACTCCAATTATATATATATAGTGCAGTTTGTTTGGTTCATTTTGTTTTACGGGATCTCAACATCAATGTATCATTTAATATCGAAAAGTATTTACAATACAGTCAGTTGTATTCGGATTCACTTAAGCTCAAATAGCCTAGGAAAATATATGAATCCATCTACATTTTCCCACCTATTTACTAAATATCAGCGTTAAAGGGCACTGTAGCCTTCACTGGCAAGTATTCTAGTGCACAATGTAATGAAAGCCACCTGCGGTAATTCCTCTGCCCAAAAGCATCCGGAGTCCAGAAGAAAAATCGATTTACCCCGGATAGCAGCATCTTACCGAACACACACACGCACACACACACATGTTTCTATGTACATAAACGTTCATATATATATAATCGTTTCGCGCTAAGCAAGACGGTAACGACACTGATGCGCAGGAGGCTACATAAGAGAAAAAAGATTAGATGGGAGGAGAATAAAGAGAAAGACGAACCAGTTACAGGATCAGGAGAAGGATTGGAATACATGTGTGATAACAGTTTCAAAGTCAGAGAGAAAGGAAAATATACACAGGGTGATGTAGAATGAACTGGAGTCAAGTGTATAAGAGATGGGTATTGACATTGCATTTCAATTCCTGTAGGTTGTAGCCATCAGGAAAGCAAGAATATAGAAGAGAGTTCCACAGATGGGCAATGCAAGAAAAGAAGCTGTTGGAATAGAATTGTCTGCTGCCTTTGGTTGATCTAACTGTGCTTGATTGGGACCTAGTTGTCAGTCTAGTTGCACGAGTAAACACATGTGGTAGAGACACCAGTGACTTAAGTTCGTCGGAGTAGATGCAATGAAAATATTTATATAACAGACAAAGGGAAGCCATATACGTCGATGATAAAGTGGCTGGAGTCGAGCCACCAAGTCGGTAGCTATCACATTATTGATTCTCCTTTGGAGCCTGTCGAGAACACTGATGTTTTCTTAAAGATAGTGATAATTAGCGATAGTGACAATGGCATTATAAAGAAATTACTAATTAAGTATTAATACGTTGTTTTTAAAATGTATATCATCATTAGGCTTCAGAAAACCTTTACTTCAATTGGTATTTAGATATAGGCCATTTTAAATGATTTATTGCTTTAATTTCTTCATCCCTTTTTAATTTACATTGAAAGGTAGATATTCTTCCATTTCTATTTTTAAGTTGATAGATAAACATAGGATGTGTTTATCAATGAGTCCATGGATACATGTATTTTAATTCTACAATGATCCACTCTTTTTGGGTGGGTCACAACTGGGCGTTTTCTCCTTCAAATTTATCCAAAATAGCATTATCTCTGTGCAAATGTATATGCTGAAATCAAATCTACTGTTAATTATTGACGAAACTTATCTAAATGTCCATAAAAAAACGAACTATATCTTGCACTTTTTCTCTCCCGTAACTCTCACAAATTCATGTAATTTACTGCAGAATGACGTACTGCGTATGTGAACGAATTTTAGCAGATTTTTCTTCATTTACTGATACTTCCGGTGATGTACTTCCGGTAATGAAAGTAATGCGCTAGTGTATTTCTACGCTTATTACTTTCATGACAGGAAGTACATCGCCAGAAGTTTCAGTAAAGGAAAAAATCGACCAAAATTCATAAGAAAATTGCTGCTTATGTAGCACTCCATTCTGCAGTTAATTACATAACTTCGTGAGAGTTACGGGAGAGAAAACGTGCGAGATATTGTTCGTTTTTTTATGGACTTTCAAAGCAAAGAATGTAAATTTCTTCAATAACTAATTGTTGATTTGTGTTCAGTATATGCATTTGCACAGAAATAATGCTATTTTGGATATATTTGAAGGGGCAAAAGCTGTCAGCAGCTAAAACGAACATTTACCGGCGTTTGCTCTTGCCGCATTTTACGCTAAACCTACAATTTTTTTTAGTGTTCGTTGCTATTAATAAATTAAGCAATGAAATTCTTAATTACGTTTTCTGTCATAATTATTCAGTATGAAAGTTTACGTAGACAGTAACGAAGTAAAATTGTTATATGGAACGTTATAAGCATCCTTACGGAAGTCTGTTCGACAAAGCAGCCTTTCTTATAAAAAGGTATTCCTAATGCAGCTGACTTGTGAGGACATTCATCTTGCGCGGGTTGAGCCGGTTTCGTCACTAATAGAAGTTTCATGGGATGTTTTGACTCTTTCAAAACTTCTCAAACTCATGTGTTACAAATATTTTCTCAAGCAACGCTACAGAACTAAGTTTGCTAACCAAGTCGGAGGCTTTACTGCTCTTTCCCCATAAATAGTGTGAAGAAATGGATTGATATTTTACCAAAAAAAATTAGCACGTCAGTCAGTTAAGTGCCATAGGTGATACAGGCTTGGGCGATCATGTCTCGAAAGAGACATGACTGACTGGGCAGAAGATTATCCCGCAGAAAGTTGCCATTGCTTTCTGCGTTAGACTGGTTGCCGGACAAGGTCATAGAACCCAGTCTGTCCTATTATTTAACCCATTACTGGAGGAAATAGGCGGATTAATACCTTTCCCATAGGTTTTTATCCGTAAGTAAATGCAAGGAATTTAACTGGAATTCGAAATCGGCTCCCCAATTTGTTGTTCTTGAGATTAGGTGCGGCATTAATGAACAGAGAATAGATGGAAGATTTTCTAACAATTTTCTTTTTCTCAGATTCTTTTCTTTGTGTGGGTGTTTGCCCAATCAACAGTTTTATATATATTTTCATATCTGCAAAATAAATAGTCAGACACATACGAAAAAGACGCAGGTGTGTCAGAAAATTGCGAATTTAAAATATGCTCTTTCTTCTTCGCTTTAGTGAAAAGGCCCACACATACATAACAGATATCAGACTTATTGCCAATATTTCTATCATTTTGTTGTCTTTTATTCGTTGAATATAATAAACGAGACTATTAAATCCACACACATAAACTTATGTGCTCGTACGAGCGTGCGCAAAACACACACACCCAGACACACACATACACACCCACACACAAAATGTTTGCAGAAATGTAATACAATGTAATACAATTTTCGTGTGATACGTGTCGTCTTTTCGTACTTAATCGAACTAAACATTTTACGTTTGTGCGATTAAATAAACGCAAAAAATAGGGAGACCGGGAAAATTTAAATGTTTTTTGTATATAACCTAGTCGATTTGCATTGAGTTTTCGTCTTTTCCTACCCTAATATTGTCCTTGACATATTAAAATTTACATATTCATTTATCGATATCTCATATATATATATATAATCTTGTAATTATGAATTAAATGTGCATTGCGACACGAAACTTCTACGTTTCCAGATAGAATCTCGTGATCAAGCAATGTTGGACGTTGGTCGTGAAAAGGATTGATATAAATATATATATATATATATATATATATATATATATATATATTACTCTTTATATATATGTTATGACTTTTCATTTTTTTCATGTATCTTTTTTTGATTTTGTCACCAATGTAAACATAGTGTTCCGTCAACTAGCCACTGCTACGTCCCTTTTGTTTTTTATTTCTTTTTTCTTTCTTCCGTCTTGTTTTTCTTTTCCGTTACTTTACTTCCGGTCTTCACACACACACACACACACACACACACACACAAATAGGAGAGTTTTGTATATTTGCTTGAACCATTGTGTATATTAGGCGTATGGCTAGGTTTTGTAGGCTATTCCAATGCCTTTAGTATAATAAAGGAAGGTAAAAATGGTTTTGGGTATTACCTATTTATTATTCATTAATATTCCGCGGTCAAATTCTCATCTTCGGAATGATTGGAGAGATTAATTTCACGCCCGCTCGTGGACTGGGCCTTTTACCGACCTCAAAAACATATGTTTTTTTTTTGTGCACTTTAAAAACTTTATAACTTTATTTGTATTTGCGATAGAAATAAGTTTGAAAAAGTATTAGAAAGAAGTAAATGTATATGTTTTAAGGTTTTATTGAAATTTTATTTAAGGTTACACACGTCCTCCATTATTAGCAATACAAAGGAACCATACGGGAATGTATACGAGGCCATACAAATAAGAGGACCCAGTCATGACCGGCAGATCATTTCTACGACAATTACTCCCCTTAATCCACCAAACTGCAACACTTCTTGGTTTTGATGTGTGGTGAACTGTTGAGCGAGAGATTAACAAAATTTCTTTTTCACTAAAGTGAACTGAAGGCAAGGATTATGGGAGCATTCAAGAACTTATAGAAAGGACCGTCCAGATGAAATGCAGGAGATCCTGAATCGTCTGAGGGCCGCGGTTGAAGCCAATGTTGATTTTATTGAATAATTATACTCTGTAGTATTTCAAAATACTTTTGTATAATTTTCCTAAATATATCCATTTGATGGAGATGTGCGTTGTGGTGCAGTGGATATCAACTCGGAATGACAAATCGGGGAGCCGAGTTCGAATTCCAGTTGAATTCCTCGCATTCACTTAAGCAAAAATACCCTTGGGAAAGGTATTAATCCGTTTCTTTCCACTATTATGGGTTAAATGATAGGACAGATTGAGTTCTATAGCCTTGGCTGGCAACCAGTCTAACGCAGAAAGTAGTGGCAACTTACTGCAGGATAATCTTCTGCTCAGTCAGTCATGCCTCTTTCGAGATATGACCGTCCAAAGCGTGTATCACGTATGGTACTTAACATACTGAAAGGAGATGTGTTATTTTTATTTTTACGTAATCAATAAGAAAATGTATCCATCGTACGCTATATATATATATATATATATATATATATATATATATATATATCACTGACTCTCCCGTCAATTTCAACTTATGAACGTCTAACACAGACTACAACACAAATAATTTTTTAAAGTGATGATGGCTTGTGTAGCACAAATCCACACTTTTTGGAACTGCAGATAAGACACAATCGGTGCAGAAGTCTGCCACAGATCGCATGAACAACAGACCTCAATTATTTAAACCATAACTGGAGGGAAAGGACGGATTAATAACTTTCCCAAGGGTACCAGTGCTTAAGTGAATGCAAAGTGTTCGACTGGAATTGGAACTCGGCTCACTGATTTCCCCTTCCGAACCAACATCTTCTGCGGTCATCCATCTAAGTACTGACTAGGCTCAACTTTGTTGATCGAGGAAGAACCGGTGTATTCAACGTTATATAACCGTAAGCTATATATATATATATATATATATATATATATATATATATATATATATATATATATATAGGAAAGAATATTAATAAAACGTTTTGAATTTAAAAATGTACTTTTTTGAACAGTATTTGTTTATTTTTATTATATTTTATATTTCAGACCGTCCTCGGTCCTTCATCAGAAACAAGTGATTTTTAAATTTGAATTAGAATCGTATGTAGTGGACGAAGGGTCCTCTTACTAATTTAGATTTATGAGTCGACTCGACGCAACCTTGTCATATCTTAAAGCAGGTTTTAAGAAAGAACAAAAAGGCGAAAGTAACCAGAAAAACAATGTATTGACAAAGGTTACATGGGGTTGAGAAAGCATGCATGAGAAAGTGAAAAGGAAAGAGTCATTCCCCTTCGTCTGTTCGTAGAAACAAAATAAGATGTATGAAGTTTTACTCTAGCTGAATGAAAGGTTTGTAACAATTGTTAAGATTTTCGTAAAGTGTTCAAAGTTCAAATCCTTGATGAAGAAAGTCAGACAGAAGACAAAGTTCTGTGTCTGTGTGTGCGTTGAGTAGAGAGAGAGAGAAACTTACATGCGAATGTAGCAGTCGGTGGATTTCTACTGACGAAGGTTGGAAAAATTGTGGCATTATGTGTAGGAAGTTATTTTATGTAAAGTCCTGTTTGAATGAAAGTTAATGTGCATAGTGTTAATGTAGGAGAAGAAAAGTAAAAGAAATTTTTTTGCGCCACTAATTGCTACACGCAATTAGTGCGCGTGTGTTTGTGTGAGTTAGGAAAACATGTTTTCTCTTGTCCCGGGACGAAATCCTAACTAGTGTACCACGTGCTGTTTTCCGTTTTTATTAGCATCGTTTTTGGCGTGAACCAGTCATCACGTGGACGGCGAGTGACCATGCGTGCGTGTGGGTGTCAATGTATGAAACCCCACACGTATTTCACGATAGCGTCCGAATATTTTTTTTGTTTACATCACGTGGTGTGTTTGTTCACAACATGCGGCACGTCCGTAGAGAAAGTCTGTTTGTTTTAGATAAAAATTTCTTGGAATATCTGAAAATTTTTTTTTTTTTTTTTTTTTACCTATTGAAATATTTGTAAAGATTCAACGCATTTTTATTAATATTCTTTCCTATACATATTAAGACAGTATACGTGGATGATCATCACTATATATATATATATATATATATAACGTAACTTACATCTTTGCGTCTTGCCACCTTAAATCTTTTAAAAAAACAAATCTACTTATATAAAAACTGAATTAATGACCACATGATAACATAACAAAAAAGTACTTACTTTATTACTTAATCCCAGATTAATAGTAATTCCTCTTTGAATTTCATTTTTTCTTTCTCACTCCCTTGTTTTCTCTCTTTCTTTCTTTCTTATCCCCGTAAATATTACTTATTATTAATAATAATTAGGATTTCGCCTCTTTGGATTTTATATTTTTAAATATTTTAATTATAATCATTTTTTAAAATTTAAATTTAATTTTTTTATCTTCATGTAATTTTTGACTATTCATTTCATGCCTGTGTGAAATCAAAAAAGTACTACCTAACATTTAATTCAAATCTGTCAGTTTGAAATCTTAACCTATTAAATGCGTAATGCACGAAACTCCGTATCGTTCTGCCGATGGAGATAATATGTATGTTTATTGATATATGTAATTATATGTAATATATGATATATATAATTAATAGCTCTGTTTATACTACATTGAGCACTCTTATTAACACCTGAATAATATTTTTGTGCATGTGTGCATTCCCATATGTATATTTATTGATTCACATACCTATTACTCTTTAGTAATCAACTAAGTTCCGCCGGTGACTTGCGTGTGTATACACAGCATGTATATAACACGCTGAAATTTTCCGACTCATTCAATGCACCCATGGCTTAGAGAGTAGAGACTTTGACTCCAGATCGGTCGAGTTTCGATTTCGGCTGGAAGCAAGTTGATGTGTCTAGCCACACTGATGAGCTATAAAACAGGCATGTGTGTGGAGGACTAATATATATATATATATATATATATATATATATATATATATATATATATATACCGAGTCCAAAACATTACTTTAAAACAGTTCTCGATATATAATATATAGAGCTGTGAATATTTCACTTTCTTCAAAATTCCAACGGTCAATACATGTGACTTGTTCCCCGATCACTAACCCCCACCAACATCCCAAACACAACTGACCAAATATAAGAAAAGAGGCTTTCCATTCCTATACATACCGCCTGATGAGACATTGAAGTTTCAATGACGAAACAAATGTACCTTTGTAGTGCATGTTCTAAAATATAATTTAATATATATATATATATATATATATATATATATATATATATATTCTCGAGGAAAGATTATCTGTAAAAGAGGCAAAATAAATAAAAATAAACAAGAGGAGAATCTATAATTCGACGACGCATTTCGTCTGCTTGGCCTTGGGAAAATCTCCCAGGAGACAAAAAGTTTCGGCTATGAATAGTTTTTTCACTGTCGCTATTTATTCATATATATCTATTTCTTTTTGGCTCACATGGGCCATCTTCAGGGAAGTTACAGGGTCGTTAACGTAAAGACATCCACCATCGGAGATGATTTTATCTTGTGTTGACATAAAACATTGCTAAGCAGCGAAAGGTTAGAACGAGCACTATAAAAAATACTCAAATTTTGGAAAATTTTGTCTTTATTTTCACCTGAAATTAAAGCCAAAATACGATGTTTAAAACGGCTCATGATGAAACATAATAGACATTCATTGTCTGTTATATTAAACAGTATATTTTTAGAAATTTTCTGCTGCCTCGATACACCATATATATATATATATATATATATATATATATATATATATATATATATATATAATTATATCGGAAAACTTTTATATATTTAAAATGATTTTTATATTTATATTCACATCAAAAGTCGCTTTCATGACAAAGCACATATTGCTTGATTCAAACCATATTTTTATGATATATATATATATATATATATATATATATATATATATATATATAATTATATCGGAAGACTTTTATATATTTAAAATGATTTTTGTATTGATATTCACATCAAAAGTCGGTTTCATGACAAAGCACATATTGCTCGATTCAAACCATATTTTCATGATCGAAATCTGAACATTTTAACCACTCGGCTACGTTCTGAATATTGATTTCCCGTTAACGTGAATGCGACTAACAAAACTATTAACTCTCTTTCAAAAAAAAGAAAATAAATATTAACGGTGGCGTTCTCGATTGCCAGAATTTTACACTTAAATGGATCGTTAAAATTCCCGTTTTTCTAGACTCATCTTACACGCCCGCAGTCGACATCTAATCCTTACTATTCAGCGATGTGTCAATTTCAAGGTTGGTTGAATGTGTTCGTGTCAATTTCACGCCGGTTTTGATGGCAAGGAATCTCTCTTAGCGCTGATGTTTACTCGTGTTTGGCTAGGTCGACACACGTTTTCATCAGAGTCAATTGCCAGGATCGAAATCCGAATGGCTCGTGCAAATAACCTGCTCGACTTACTCGTCATGCAGAGCGCTCAACGTGAATAAGTTGACAATCTAGAACAAGTCAATCGTTTCTGAAAAAATAAAATACCATTATCTTTCACTGGCCTGGTCTCTAGAATATGGATCTTCTTAATGTCTTGCGTGAATATATGCTGATATACACGAGTGTATATAGGACTATTCAGTCATTCAGTTACGTGTCATACATGATACAATCTTTGGGCGATCATGTCTCTTTCGAGACATAACTGACTGGGGAGAAGATTATCTCGCATTAGGTTGCCATTGCTTTCTGCAGTAGAATTGTTGCCAGCCAAGGCTATAGAACCCAATCTGTCCTATTATTTAACCCATAACTGAAGTGAGAAGAGATAAATTAGATTAAATCATTATATTAATAAGTAGCATTTAGTGAGGGATCAATTTATTACTTCAGAACAATAGAAAACCGATCCTCCACCTTCTGCACAATAGAAGGTTTAATTGTTAACTATTATATTCAATTGTAGTGGGTTATCCGTTCTAGTCAAGAGTAGTTGTGTGTTGAAATCAGACTAACTGAATTTGGCCTCGTTAGCAGATAGTGCACTATAAGTTATAAAAGGGGTTATAAAACAAGAATATCAAATTGAGTACAGAAAAAACATTTTATATATTCACATATATCAATTACGGTTTTTTTTTACAAATAAAGTAATGTCTTTAGGATGGGTCCAATGGACGTCAAAATGTTTATACCAATAAATGCTGAAAAGAGTTTGTGCTTATGTATGTGGGAGCGTTTGTCAGTTAGGAATGTCTTTGATGTATCCGCTCTTTTGGTCGGGTAAGTGGCTCAGGGGACAGCGAAGAAGGTGAGAAGGAAAGGTGAGGTGAACATAGTAGGTCGCTTGACGAGGTCAAGGGACCTGCTCATTATGCTCGTCCTTTCTCAACTGGCGATGCTTTCTGTGTCGGCTTTTTATTTCGTCTTTGTGGGTTTCAGCCAGTCATTTAGGAATTCAAACCTGTATTTAATTCTGGGCTTCCCATTGGACGATAAATAAAATTCGCGTAGGCTCGCGAAGAGGAATTTGATATTTATTAATTTTTGGTTTTCTGCCGGAACATATGCGTGGAGCCGGATGCGCAAAGACCAGTTTTGTTCATTTGTTTTCTGGGCCTCCGAGGGCAAACATCCGGTCCCTCGCTTTGCTCGGTATCACCACACAGTAAATCAGTTAAGTGTCATACGTGATACACGCTTTTGGCGATCATGTCTCGAAAGAGACATGACTGACTGGGTATAAGATTATCCCACTGTAGGTTGCCATTACTTTCTGCTGTAGATTGGTTGCCGACCAAGGCTATAGAACCCAGTCTGCCCTATTATTCATAACTGGAGGGAAGAGACGGATTACTTCCTTTCCCAAGGCTATTTGTGCGTAAGTGATTGCAAGAAATCCGACTGGAACTCGAACTCGTTCCGAGTCGATATCCACTGCACCACAATGCACGTCTTCTGCACCACAACGCACATCCGTTAATATGAATATTAACGGGCAATAAAATTTAATCTTCGTATAGGGGTTCTGCTAAGAGAGAAATATTAGAATAGATGTTTTTAGTAGCTCTATTAACAATAACAATTCACAATAACAATTAACAATTCAGCAAATGTCTATAATTTCTTTATTGACAAAATTGTGTAATGTATTTACTAATAAGGAATATAAAGTCTGGGTCAGTTGCACCGAATGAAATATTTTTAACATACTGTTTACGTTCAGACTATTGTCCTCACCTTTGTTGCTTTTATTGTTATTTGCGTGCAATTGTGCCCTCTTGTCGCGAAACGTTGTAACAACATAGTTGAGTTTAAAATTACGATTGCAAACTTTGAATTCTGTTCTTTTAATTTGCATTCTCCTCAGCAACATTTCCTTCGCTATATTGTATTTAATCATCATTGACTGCCTAAATGCAGGTTTCTCCAACAGAGATATCTGTTATTCTTTAACCCTGTAGGGCCATTCGTATCATATTTGATACAGTATTTCCCTATAAGGAAACATTTGGTATTCATTGACTGAGCAGTCAGTACTGCTTTCATTTGGAATTTATAAAATATTTCTCTTAAAAAAATTTTCAGGAAAATATTTCTTTCAAGGCTTGTTTTCATACTGTATCAAATATGATACGAATGGCCTTAGAGGGTTAATAATATAATATGATTAAGGCTTCTACTTGTCATAAAATGGGGGATCAGTTCTATATTGTTATGAAGTAATAAACAGATCCCCCACTAATTACTACTTAACCCTCTAGGGCCATGCGTATCATATTTGATACAGTATTTCCCTATAAGGAAACATTTGGTATTTCCCTATAAGGAAACATTTGGTATTCATTGACTGAGCAGTCATTACTGCTTTCATTTGAAATTTATAAAATATTTCTCTTAAAAAATTTTTCAGGAAAATATTTCTTTCAAGGCTTGTTTTCATACTGTATCAAATATGATACGAATGGCCCTAGAGGGTTAAATTAGAAAACATTGTTATTTTTAAAGGTGGGTTTTTCATCTTTATTACTTTTTCTTTGTATCAGACTATTCACAAGGTCTGTGTACTCATATCAGTAGACAACGCAGACGAAAAGGAAGTTGTTCACGTAATTTGAACACAAACCCTAGTGCTTCGCAGAGCTAATTTAACAGTAAAAGCTTCTCTACAATCAAGCTACAAAGCTCTTACAAGTCAAATAAATCATCAGCCATTTCATATTATTTTCTCTTTTCCTTCGATTGCTGTGCCTCAGATTTTGTTTCATATTTATCTTCATTATTTATTTAGTTAACACATTTTTGCGCTGCTGTGACCGCCACGCCTGACGATAGATAATATAACGGCTTTCTAGTTTCTTTTGCAACGGTGGTGTTGAGATTGCACAGTTCCTCTTTCCAGAACTTCCTACCCTCACTGGAAAGAGAAGCTCCGACGCTCAGCTAAGAGTCTGGCCGATGGCTGCTTGGTACAGGTTTGTTTTGTAATTTTATGTTAGTAATTGCAATTATATTTTCATGACTTTGAATTTTTATATTAATTTTTCATTAAGTTAATCTTTAACTTCGATTATTTTGGATAAGTAAATAACGTATCATTTCCTGTCATGTGATTTAATGTAAAATAAAAATCCGTTTCAACAAAAATCTAAATGTACTCGTAGAGATTTAGTCAGAAGCTCGACTTGCACTTACTGTCGAAAAACGATTTGTACGAATGCTAAACGTGTTAAGAAGGAAACACAGGAGCAATTTACTTTTGACCATAAACTGGAGTAAACAAGAAGAAACCCAACGGATTTAAATAAAATCAAAAAAGGGAGACAAAGAAATGATTAGGTCTAAAGTCAAAATTGACATATGTCCGGTCTGCACAAGATTCAAATAGGTAGGCACCAAATCAAAGAGGATTAAAATAAAAACAATAGACAGTTTGATTTGGACTGAAGCCAAAATGGTACATACAAAACCAATTTATAATGGAATAAAAAGTAGATACATACCAAGTTGAGCAAAATTCAAAAAGATAGCCACAAAAACGATTTTCAACGGGATAACAAGTAAACTCAACAATTTGAAAAAAAATAAAAAAGGTAGACACAAAAACGATTCTCAACCGGATAAAAAGTAGACACAACAATTTGAACAAAATTTAAAAAGGTAGACACAGAACCGGTTTGCAACGAGATAACAGGCAGACACAGAACCGATTTGCAACTGGATAAAAAGTAGACACAGAAAAAATTTAACAAAATTCAAACAGGTAGACACAGAACCGATTTGCAACGGGATAAAACGTAGACACAGAACAATTTGAACAAAATTCAAACAGGTAGACAGAGAACCGATTTACAACGAGATAAAAAGTAGACACAGAAAAAATTTGAACAAAATTCAAACAGGTAGACACAGAACCGATTTGCAACTGGATAAAAAGTAGACGCAGAAAAAATTTAACAAAATTCAAACAGGTAGACAGAGAACCGATTTGCAACGGGATAAAACGTAGACACAGAACAATTTGAACAAAATTCAAACAGGTAGACACAGAACCGATTTGCAACTGGATGAAAAGTAGACACAGAAAAAATTTAACAAAATTCAAACAGGTAGACACAGAACCGATTTACAACGAGATAAAAAGTAGACACAGAAAAATTTAACAAAATTCAAACAGGTAGACACAGAACCGATTTACAACGAGATAAAAAGTAGACACAGAAAAAATTTAACAAAATTCAAACAGGTAGACACAGAACCGATTTACAACGAGATAAAAAGTAGACACAGAACAATTTGAACAAAATTCAAACAGGTAGACACAGAACCGTTTTGCAACGGGATGAAAAGTAGACACAGAAAAAATTTGAACAAAATTCAAACAGGTAGACACAGAACCGATTTACAACGAGATAAAAAGTAGACACAGAACAATTTGAACAAAATTCAAACAGGTAGACACAGAACCGTTTTGCAACGGGATGAAAAGTAGACACAGAAAAAATTTGAACAAAATTCAAACAGGTAGACACAGAACCGATTTACAACGAGATAAAAAGTAGACACAGAACAATTTGAACAAAATTCAAACAGGTAGACACAGAACCGATTTGCAACTGGATAAAAAGTAGACGCAGAAAAAATTTAACAAAATTCAAACAGGTAGACAGAGAACCGATTTACAACGAGATAAAAAGTAGACACAGAAAAAAATTGAACAAAATTCAAACAGGTAGACACAGAACCGATTTGCAACTGGATAAAAAGTAGACGCAGAAAAAATTTAACAAAATTCAAACAGGTAGACAGAGAACCGATTTACAACGAGATAAAAAGTAGACACAGAAAAAATTTGAACAAAATTCAAACAGGTAGACACAGAACCGATTTGCAACGAGATAAAAAGTAGACACAGAACAATTTGAACAAAATTCAAACAGGTAGACACAGAACCGTTTTGCAACGGGATAAAAAGTAGACATAGAAAAAATTTAACAAATTCAAAAAGGTAAACACAAAACATTTAGTCGCTAGAATACAAGAGTAGACACGAATTTGAACAAATTTCTAACAGGTAGAAAGAGAAACGATTTAAACAACATTAAAAAACGGTGGATATTCACCAGATATGTACTCGAGTTTTTGAGAGAAGGGATAATTGCCACTATGTTATGAAGCATTTAGAATATTCCAAGTCATGCTATCAGAATAAAGTAATGTCTCATTTCATTTTATGTAATGAAACATTGTCAACGATTATTATTCATTTTTAACTAAATTATTTTTTATTTTTTGTTGTATTAGACGACATATTGGCAACATTTATTCTTTACTTTCGCCTAGCATTTTCTCCCACTTTCCTCTTTTTTATGAGGAGAAGCATTGTCAACTTACAAAGTACTCACACGAGGTTGTTTTTAACACTGCGCAAGAACAATGGAATTCTCTTCCAGTTGATTTTTTCAAAAGTAGGACGATTTCGTGCTTAGCAGGATAGAACAATTGAATATTGCTAAAGGCTGTCATATTTCATATCACTAGATAAATCGAAATTTGTTTTCATGCATCTGTAATAACTCGAGCTTACAGGTGCCATCTACAACTGATTTGAAATGGAAGCGGTTATTCAATCGCGGTACTGTTTTCTGCATAATTCGTGAGGCTTTCATTCTAAACAACTAATTTACTGTGTAAAAATGATTCTAATTTTCATTTTTTGTTTTTCTTTAGCCATTTATCTACCACTATAGGTTAGTTAATTCCAAAATCTAAAGATTTGAAAGCAATTCTATAGTTTTTACAATATTTACTTTAGTATTTTTTATATTTCTGAGATGAGGTATTATTTACATTATTTACATTATTTGGACTATTGTTCTCATCTTCGTTGCAATATGTACGACGTTTCGGCCGTTGTACGCTCCGGCCTTCTTCAGGTGCTAGAAATTCGGAACCGAACCCTTTATTACAATCACTGGGTATATCATCCTCATTCCTTGGGTAAACCAAGTCATGAATTATCTCCTTCTAACCCTGCAAGTTACTTGTTACTGGTATTGAACTCAGAACTCTAAGAGTCAAGTCAGGAACTAACCAACGTCTATATCAACTGGACCATGTGTCCTTCGTACAAATGGCAACAAAGTTGATCACAATAGTCAATGTAATAGTAATGTAAATACTGTATATATTTCAATAATATCCACAACACACAATGTAGTGTTTACATTATTTAAACTGTTCAGTGAGGTATGTTGTTGTCTAGTAGATATTGGCTCAGAACGGTAAATCGGAGTGCCGAGTTCTAATTCCAGTTGAATTTCTTTCCGTGCAAATAAACTACGGAAAATTATGAATCTATTTTTCCCCTTCAGATATTGGGCTAAATAGCAGGACAAATTGGTTTCCGTAGCCTAGGTTTGCAACCATTCTCCCACAGGATGTAATGGCAACCTACAGCTGGAAAATTGTCTACCTCGTCAATTATGTCTCTTTCGGTACATGATATCTCAAGGGTTTATCACAGGTGACATTTAACTGACACTCTTCGGACTGCTGTCATCATGTTTATTACCAGGTTTACGACGTTCCGACCGTTGTAACCTCCGGTCTTCGTCCTGTGCTAGTAATTTTGAGCCGAATGTTTATTTTGATTACTGGAGTATATGATTCTTATTCCATGTGCGAAGCCATTTCCAAATGCCATGTAGTTATCTCTCTCAAAAAACACATGACTCAGTGAATATAAGCGTTGCTTAGTTCCAATGAACTGACCCAAAGAATTGTAAGTTAAATTCCTGGTAAACAAATAACTTAGAGATTTGTGATAGAGGGATATAATTACATAGTATCTAGAAGTGGCATCGCAAATAGAATGAGAATGATATACCCCAGTGATCGAAATAAAAGTTTCGGTTCGAAATTCATAGCACCTGAAAAAGGCCGGAGCGTACGACAACCGAAACATCGCAACACGGCAATAAAGATGAGGACAGTAGTCAAAAGAGTGTAAATAATATATAATGTATTATTGGTAATATTACTCGAAAAATATATTGTGGCTATAAAATATGTGCACTACCGGCCATGATTATTGGGCCAACCTAGTATTTTAAAAATGATGTATTTAATACTATTTTTTAGTATTTATTGCCAAGTGATTTTTTTTATTATGATAGATGAATAAAAGCAAGAGGAGAGATAAGATGTACACTACTGGCCATAATTATTAGGCCACCACAGATTTTGAAAGAAATGATACATTTCATATTATTTTTAAGTGGATAATTCTAAATGAAAATAGAAGGGTTCTTTTATTATTATTACTTTACAAAATTTTACAAGGCAAGGAAGCAAAGATGAACTCGTCCGAATCACCCTAAATTTTCATTCTTTCATTGATGAAACTGAAATATAGGTCATTATTAAATACTTATACATTATTTGATGCACGCGTTTTCGTGCAGTATTAACCAAAAAAATTCTATTTTAATTTACAATAGCAATAAATACTACTTCAGAACGTAGGCAATCATGGATTTCCACTTGGCTCTGTCTCTTATCACTCTCAAAATTCTTCCTCTTGATATCTCTCCCATATACCATTCTGCCATCCATTATCTCAGGCCTATCAAGTAGATCACACGCTGCTTTCTCCTGTCTCTCTTTCCGTCTTTTGAGTATTAAGTTTTCTAGGCCCTCATTCCTCATTACATGTCTCAGAAACATTATCTGTTTCTTCCTTATAATAAGTATGTTTTCGCCTCGTTTCCATCCTCTCCAGCACCTCGCCGTTAGTCACGTGCTCAGCCCATGGTATCCTCAGTATCCTTCTGTAAAACCACATTTCTGCTGCCTGAAGTCTCTGCTTCATCCTTGAGTACATCGCCCAAGAGTCACTTCCATACAGAAGAACAGATATCACATAGCAATCCAGTACTCTCTTCTTTGTTTCCAATGAGATTTTCCCGGCTTTCAGTAATATGGTTAGCATTTGAAATGAATCTTTGGCCATGCCAATGCGTCTTTGGATCTCAAAATCGCACTTTCCATCCTCTGTCAGCATGCTACAAAGGAATTTAAATTTCTTTACTTGTTTTATTTTAGTTTCTCCGACCTGTTCTTGGCATTTTGGGGGCTTCTTTTTGCTGATGACCATACATTCATTTTTATTGAAGTTTATGTTTAGTCTTTTTTTCTCACTTTCTGTTGCTACCTTCTGTAGGAGGTCCTGCATTCTACTTTCCGAGTCTGCTATCAGTACTGTGTCATCCGCGTATCTTGCATTGTTGAGATTGTAGTAGAATCCTAGAAAGGGTTTTATTTCTCTCAGAATTGATTCTCTGTATAAATTGATAAATTCGGTGAGAATACTCATCGATGTTTTACACCCATTTCTATTTTTGTATACCTGCTGAATTCACTTCATATCCGTACTCAAGGGGTGTGCTGCTGATAGATATTCTTGATTATCATAATGGATTTTCTGAAAATGTTGAAGGTATCGAGAATATCTATCAAGTCTTTATATTTTTTAAATTCTTAATTTTTCTTTTCTTATTTTTTAATTCTTTAAAATTCTTGAATTGTTTTTATATTCGATATTAATTAATAAAATTTATTTCATAAAAAAATTGTGATAGCTATTTATTTATGACTGTAAGCATATTATCATTATCCTTTTCTCTTTTCATTCTTTCTTTCCCTTACCCTTATTTTATTTCTCCTTATAATCTTTTATCAATTGGAGTAGATAGACTAAACTCTCGCCCGGTTCACACTCCACCCCCGTCTATTGAACAGGTGAAGAGGCTCATCCCATGTTTCCTGTTTAGGATGCGGTTTCCGGTTTTCTCTTTTCCAATTTTTCACTCTTTTCTTTTCTTTTTTCAATTGGAGTAGATAGACTAAACTATCGCCCGGTTCACACTCCACCCACGTCTATTGAACAGGTGAAGAGGCTCATCCCTTGTTTCCTGTTTAGGATGCGGTTTCCGGTTTTCTCTTTTCCAATTTTTCACTCTTTTCTTTTTTTTTTTCAATTGGAGTAGATAGACTAAACTATCGCCCGGTTCACACTCCACCCCCGTCTATTGAACAGGTGAAGAGGCTCATCCCATGTTACCTGTTTAGGATGTGGTTTCTGGCTTTCTCTTTTCGATTCTTTTTACCCTTACGTAGCCCCCTGCGCATCAGTGGCGTTATCGCCTTGCTTGGAGTGATATGATTAAAAAAAAAATTATTTTTTTATGTGTATGTTATTATTGTGTGCATATATGGCTTCTTATAAGATTATGTCTTTGTGGGTATTTGTGCATGTTTCTATCAACCTACATTTTTGTATATATTTTCTAGTTAAATTTTCTTTGTGCGTTTGTGTGATTTGATGTCATCTTTTTAAAATTTGTGACATTTCTAGGAAAAAATTGTTACACAAAGTTTCTATTCATCTAACCTATTTTTGCTCAGTTAAAAAGCGTTTTTTAATATTCTGAGTGAAACTAAGAATTATTTAATTTTCAATGGTTTGAAATATGTACAACTGACAAAATAAATTCTGGATTTGTCACCATTTAATTATGTGCTGAGATTTCTTCTCAATATTCTATAACGAAACAAAAACGAACTATTGAAAGAAAGAACAGAAATTATGACTAAGTGTAATCATACTAAAAATATCTATTAGGATAATAAAAAACATGGATGTAAACGTTATAATTTCTTGTAATTTTAAAAATTGCATGTTCAAAAATGTCCTACCAAGTGAGCGGTAAAAAAACCCACCGTAACGTGAGCGTTATTTAAAAAAAGGTAAACGGTAAAGTCAGTTATTGCAAATTGCCTGAAGACGCCCCTCATTGTAGAAACCTAGGTTGCGTAATAACTCGTTTACAAATGGAACATATATATATATATATATATATATTTAAAATATCGAGGCAGCAAATAATTTTCTAAACATATGCTATTAAATATAAGAGACAATGAATGTCTATTATGTTTAATCATGAGCCGTTCTAAACGTCGTATTTTTGCTTTAATTTCAGTTGAAAATAAAGACAAAAATTCTCCAACATTTGGATAATTATTTATTGGTTTTCTTCTAAGCTTTCGGCTCACATGAGCCATCTTCAGAGATGTACTTTAAACTGAAATATTATAAAATCCAACATCACCGACGATTTTATTTTGTGTTGACATAGAACTCCGCTTGGCAACGGCAATAGTTACCAAAATTATTAAACGCAGTTCTTAAGTTTGCGGGATAGCGCGAAATGACAACAAAACCATGTAGTGAAATGCAATGTAATATGTTATTTCCTGTTTTAAAGTTTATTTATTTATATATATAGTGCACCGAGGCAGCAGATAATTTTCTAAACATATACTGATCGGAGTACAATTAAACAACATTTCTTGGGAAAAACCTAGTCATGTAGGTAATATCAGACAGATTTTGGTGAACAATACTTAATCCTCACACTTTAACACAGTAAAAAGAATCTTCAAATATTTGGGGCCATCTACATTAAATCCAAACAGCCCACACTTAATAAAATCACGTTTAAATCTGGTCATAACACATTACATTGCATATAAATATATGGTTCTTTTATCATTTCGAGCTCTCACGCTGTGTGACGTCATAGAACCACAATACAAATTTACGAACTGCGTTTGCTATTTTTGGTAACTGTCATTGTTGCTTGTCAAAGTTTAATGTCAACACAAGATAAAATTGTCTATGAAGGTGGATGTTTTTATGTTAACGTCCATGTAACCTCTCTGAAGATGGCTCATGTTAGCCGAAAGCTTTGAACCCACTTAATATAAAATTATCCAAATGTTGGAGAATTTTTATCTTTATATTCACTTGAAATTAAAGCCAAAATACGACGTTTAGAACGGCTCAAGATTAGACATAATAGATATTCATTGTGTCTTATATTTAACAGTATATATTTGGAATATATATATATATATATATATATATATATATATATATATATATATATATATATATATATATATATATATATATATATATATATCATAAGCAACCGACAGGGAGAAAAATGTCCTTAATCTAAAGTTTCACTTAAAAAAGCATATTCAGACATTTTTTAAAGACGTATTATATAAAAATTATGATTTTGTTAAATGATGAGAGAATTTTTCCTACTTTTCTATTCATCTTTTTGGATCTCTTTTTGGTATATTCATCTCAAATACACATATATTATATATATTTTTATAGGTTGTGCAGATTAATTTACTGAGTTTCAATAAAATTAGTAGAAATGACTGACCTAGGAGTGGAAACAAATTTGATCGTCAATTTTAGTGGAAGGTCTTAAATGCTAATCATTCTCTGTGACCAGTCATCCAGTATGAGAACGTGAGAGATGGAGACTTTCCAAACCTAATAAATACACGGGATTAAATTTCAGTAAATACTCTATTCAGATGAAACGGCTCTTCTTGCCAAGGAAATAAGAAATACAAAATGTCAGGTGACTAATCGGAAGCCATGACTTTACAAAAAAAATATGTACCATGAATTATATAGGATTCAAGTTCATCGAGCATATTTGACCGCGAATTGTTGACACGGATTAATATAACTTCCAGGAAATCTAAAGAAAAAAAAAACTCCATCGACTTTCGTTCTGAAAACATTCGAGATACAAGGGATGCATTCACCCACCCACTCTTCACTCACCCACCCACTCACTCGTATACGTTAGTTTAATATGGCGTCATGATATTTAATAACATACATTCAAGAGTAATTTTAAATATTATATTTCACCAGCATTCATTTCAAATATCTATCCATCTATCTATCTATCTATCTATCTATCTATCTATCTATCTATCTATCTATCTATCTATCTCTTTCTCTCGATATATATATATATATACATATATATATATATATATCCCGTGTATTGAATACTGCTGTCACGTCTGGTCGGGTGCCCCTGCTATTCTCCTCGGGGTTCTTCACAAAATACAAAGGAGAATATGTAATGTGATTGATACCGACTTGATACCAACGCCTGCAGTCACTCTTTCAACGCCGTGACGTGGCTTCCATGTGCTTCTGCTATAAATACTTTCACGGCTTCTGCTCCAATGAACTTAGATCACTTGTGCTCCCTATGTACAAATTTGCACGAGATACTCGATTAGCAACTAGGTCTCGTGAAACCGATAAAATATAACCGCAAATTCTACTCAGCTTCTTTTCTCGCACTTCCCGCCTGTGGAATTCCCTTCCACATACTTGCTTCCCCGACATCTATAATCTCCAGGAGTTTAAATGTAATGTCAATAGACACCTCCTAACAAACTAACTCGCATCCATTCTCTCAAACACTCTTCTTATCTACATCCTTACCCGTCTATCACCCTCCTTCTGACATTTCCTCTATCTAACCACTCTTTCTCACCAGCTTCACCTATGTAACCCCCTGCGCAATATTTGCTTGGGGTGTAATGATTAAACAATATATATATATATATCTTTCTCTCGATATATATCTTTATATAAGATATTGAGTTGTGATGATGCTTAGTTTTAAGACTGTTGTTTTTTTAAATAGTTTTTTGATGAAAGTATAATTTTGAAAGCAGGTATATGCAGAAAAGTTTGTCATTTAATTGAGCAAAGTCATACTGACCTCAAAGTTTTGGATGTCCTCACTTGTTTTAGAAGTCGGCCTGACTCTGCTCAGTTAGGGGACAAATTTCACCATATTAATTACATATATATATATATATATATATATATATATATATATACTAAACATATACTGTTAAATATAAGAGACAATGAATGTCTATTATATTTAATCATGAGCCGTTCTGAACGTCGTATTTTGGCTTTAAATTCAGTTGAAAATAAAGTCAAAAATTATCCAAAATTTGGATAATTTTTTATTAATTTGGTTCTAAGCTTTCGGCTCACATGAGCCATCATTAGAGAGGCTATTAAGACGGTAATACAGTAACATCCATCATCACCGACGACTTTATTTTGCGTTGACATAAAACTCCGATATATATCAAACATATACATATATATATATATATATATATATATATATATACTAGCCGTATAGCTCGGCATTGCTTGGGTGTAATGAAAGCTTTAAAACGAATCCATGGTCCTGGAGCTCCTCAGAAATTTGGACGTTGGCACGAAAGACTAAAAAGCAATAGTTGTTTCCAGTTAAACCAAAACCGTAGACTGAAAGAAAAATGAATGGATGTAAATCAAATTTTGATTTCCTGGTATCGATATCAAATAAGTTTTTTTCGTCGTAAACTGAATTTTGAAGGCGCAATAACTCCTCTGAGTAAATGGCATCATGGCTCAGACGAAGAACTACAATTATACATACTTAAAGCCAAACCCAAAGTAAAAACTAAAAAAAAGGGCTGAAAAAATACAGACACACACACAAGCATCTTGCCTTTTATATATATATATATATATTATCGATTTTCTGCACTATTGTAAGAACTGCAACCTTGAAACTTCTGAATATCGTTTCTTATGTCTTTGTCTCTGAGTGTATCAAATTTGATTAAAATAGGACCACTCCTTCTATAACCCGATTTTTTCGATTATCGATTTTCGATATTTATCGGCGGTACCGCGACACAAAACTTTGCTAAGATCACTCGCAGAGGCTCATAATACAACTGTGTAAATTTTCAAGAAAATCGGATCAGCCGTTTCGTAGTCTATAGGTAACGGACACACGCACATACACATGCACAGACAAATTTCCATTTATAAATAAGTTTAGATCGCCACGAAATTGCATTCTTCTCTCGGAAACCAAAGCCACGATAATCAATACTATACTTACTGGGTGATATATTCGTCTGTTGATCCGAGTTGACGTCATTCTCATTAAAATCTCCTATTATATATTCTTCTCTGTACGCCAAATTACTTACAATCTAAGTGACCCGTATATACAAACGCAATACTCGCGCGCACACAGTCAAAAATTCAATACTTAGAAAATATTTTTACAGGCATTCCTTTTTCATAATCACTCCTTTGGACGCACACTGTTAGTATTAAATATTTTCTTGAATCGGAGATATTATTTCCTGATCAAATTTTAAAGCAGACATCTCCACAAAAAGGTGTGAAATTATAATCATTTGTTTTTTAATTTACTTCCATGAGGATCTGTAACGTGGTTGATACTGACTTGGCAGACCGGCTGCAACAACTCTCTCACCGGCGTGATGTGGCTTCCCTGTGTCTCTTCTACAAGTACTTTCATGGCTTCTGCTCCGATGAACTTAGAGCACTGGTGCCGCCTAAGCAGGAATTTACACGAGATACTAGATTGGCAACTAGGTCCCACCCTTTTACAGTTAAACAAATAAGATGTAACCGTAAATTCTACTCCAACAGCTTCTTTTCTCGCGCTTCCCGCCTGTGGAACTCCCTTCCACAAGTCTGCTTTCCCGACAGCTACAATCTCCAGGTGTTTAAATGTAGGGTCAATAGACACCTCCTATCACACTAACTTCCAATTATTCTTTGAACACTCTCATCTACCCAACCCTCATTCTCGGTATCCTTACCCGCCTATAACCCACCCTCTGACATTTCCTATATTTAACCATTCTCGGTATCCCTACCCGCCTATCACCGAGGCCGTCGCTATATATTACCAAGGCCGAAGCGATGAAATGTGACGTCACGGTAGGAGAGTCATGAATTAGCGTATCAGCCGTGTCTCTCACTTCATGACAATGTTGATAATCACAAAGTCGTTTTTTTTTTATAAAGATTTTAAAACTTTTAAAAATGTAACAAGAAAAATAAGAAAGACACATGTTTTTGATTTATGCTGGTTTTATTAATTTTAATTAAAAATAAGGAAAACACTAATTAATAAGAAAATATAAACATTATTGTTGACTACTGACTGTCGGTCGTGTTTGTAAATAAACACAGTTTTAAAGACAAAACTTTTCGTTTATTCGTCTAAATTCTAAAAATTTAACAAACACTGCTTAAATTTTCATATTTTTAATTTAATTATGAAAAATCACAATCACTTTTGTTTTAATTGCAAGAATTTTAAAATCGGAATCACTCAAATATAGCAATCTAGCAACCATTAGAATTTAGGAACAAACAAGAAGCAACAATAAATAAGCAAATTAATTAAAAATATTAAAAAATGCAACAATTTAAATTCAAGCAAATTAATTCAAACTAAATAAGTTTAAGTTACTGTTTTTTAAAAATCAAGCTCATAATAGTTTTTTTATGTCTTAAAATTCAGTTGAATGTTTGAAGTTTTCTTTTTTTACTTAACTTCTTACAAGTAATATTATCATTTTCCTTGCTACAAAGATTATTTAATAATGCATTAGAAGAGCTCCAGATAATCATTTTTTCAATGCTGTGACCTTCACCACACGAGTCAACATGAAAAAGAAGTTCATCATTAGCCAAAACATCCAATGTTATGTACATGGACAATATTCTTTGATTCATTGAATGAAGAAAAGAAGGATTCTTTACAAGTTTATTAATAACAATATAATTGTATAGTACTAAATTTGTTGTTACATCATTAGGATATAACAGAGAACCTCTATTAATTCCTTGAAAATAACTGTTTATATCAGGTCTCTTTCTGATACTAAACTTTTACAACTATAACATTTCCATTTTTTTTTGAAACGGCATAACAGCAATAAATAATTATGAATCGAACGAATTAACGATAGGATAGCTAAATCTGAAATAGATTTTTAAAAATGTCTTGAGAACTTTTAATCCAATAGATTTATTAATATCAACAAATTGTCTTTAGGGAAATTCTGCTAAAAAACAACGGAGTTCGAATTTTAAAATATTTTGAAATATTTTGATTGAATCTATTGTTAATCCTACTGGCTGGATGAAATAAAAAGATAAATTTTTACCTTTACTAATTATATTTTTAAAATATATTAATTGTAAAAAATGAAAAAAAAAGTTAAAATTAATGTTTCTATTTCATTTATGCTGTTAAATTGTTTATAAAAAAAATCATTTTTTTGCAAAACTCTTTTTTGGTTAATGTTTTACTTAATCTTTTAAAGATTAAAAAACCCTAAACCAACTATAAAAGATTTATTCTTCAGTTAAAATTATAATTTTTTATTTCCAATTTTTTCTATGGATTAATATCGATAATTAACTTCAAATTATCAAAAATAGGAAAAAAATGTTTGGAAAATATTTTTTTAGGGTGTTCATTTTGTGCTAAATAGTTTCTAAAAATTAAATATTTTAAAAATTAGGTTTAAAATTCAAGTGTGGTGTGATTTAGGCCTGTATGTTTCAAATAAATTCAAAAATTATTCAGAAATAATAGGTTTAAACAAAGTTTAAATCATCATTTTCATGTTTTAATTTTCGGTAATAGTAATTTCTTGACTCTTGTAAGAAATAATTTCACGGAGTTTTCAAATAAAAAAACCTTAAAAATATAACAAATTCTTTTAAAATTGACTAAAAAATAAATTTTGTAGTTTTTGTTAATACAGGAAAAAGAATAAAAAAAATTTAATTCAGGATTATTTTTTCATGTTTAAAAACGATTCATAAAAGTTGCAAGTATAGAAAAGTTAAGTAAGATTTTACTTTCTATTCCTAAGAATTTTTTTAAACATTTCATTGAAAAGAAAACATTATTTTCTTAAATAAAATATCAATAAAATATTAATTCAAATATTTTTAGAAAATATAATGTTTAACAACTTTTTTTCGGCTTCAGTTTAAGTTTTAAAACATTTCGAAAAAATGAAACAAACTTACGAGCGAATAGCCATAAATTTTATTTTTTTAATTCAGATATTTTTTAAGATAATTTTTATTTCAATTTTAATCAAAGAAATAAAAATAATATCTTATTTTATTATATTAATTTAAAAGATATATTATAAACAAAGTGCTTTCTTTCTTGTGCTACGGCAAATTTTGATTTTAGCAACTGTTGAAATAAATGGTGATAAAATTTCAACTACTCACTTTGCTAAATGGACTTGTAGAAAAATTCTCCCTTTTAATGGCATGTTTCCATTTATCAAATAAATGTTTATTTTTTGGAAACGAAAAACAATGAACTTTCGGTTCATTTTTATAATTCCCTTTGAAATTTGGTTCTGAAAATAAGTTAACGCTAACGGACGCTGGGTAGTAAAGCAACACTACTAAGTGTGACGTCAGCAAGTCAACTTTAATCATAGAACAGGCCTGGTAATATAGCGACGGCCTCGCTATCACCCACCCTCTGACATTTCCTATATTTAATCATCCTTTCTTCACTTTATGTAGCCCCCTGCGTAGTAGTGGGAGTGACATGCCTTGCTCGGGGTGAAACGCTTATAAAAAAAGAATGCTCAGAAGAAAGAATTGGTGAAAACTATATAGTTACCTAACAACCTGTAGCTCCTTCTTTTGTACCGGAATAACGCCGACAACAGGACATGGAGTAAAGGTGCTGAAAGCTAAATTCTGTTATGAAGTATCAATGTTTTCTCATTACTATTAATCAACTTATGTTAGCAAGGCTTTCAAAAAGTAATTATACTTTCATAATTAATAATCATTTCTTTTCAAATTTTCATTCAAATTTCTAGTTTTGATCTCTCTAATTTACAGCATCGTATTCCTTGTTGAAAAATTTCTAGAGAAAAATGGTGAATAGTTCATCATTCATTGAACAATAGCAGAAAATATATATATATATTTTCTAAATATATACTGTTAAATATAAGAGACAATGAATGTCTATATGTCAATATTTTTGTTATTTTTAGATATGCGGCTGGTTTTTTTAGATCATTATTATTTTATTTTATTATTATTCAATGTTTAAACAAATGGAAATTGAAGATTTGTACCAAAAAAATACTTCAACTCGAACAAGACAGCCATATTACTACACAGGTAGGCTTAAAAGATTTACTCAAAGTTGAATCAGTCAAACACCGTTACCATGAAAATCCTAATGATATTGTCAATACGCCTCTAATAAAAGCAGTCACTCATCTAAGAAATAACAAAAATATTGTTATCCGATGTGCCGATAAAACCAATATATTTGATATTTTAAACAAACAGGAATAAGATGGCTGATGTGAGTCTAAAGCTTAAAACCAACTTAATAAAGAATTATTCAAAGGTTGGAGAAATTCTGTCTTTATTTTCAAGAGAAATTAAAGCCAAAATGCGATGTTTAAAACGGCTCATGATTAAACATAATAGACATTCATTGACTTTTATATTTAACAGTATAAATTTAGAAAATTATTTGCTACCTCGATATATATATATATATATATATAAATTTAGTGCATCGAGGCAGCAGATGATTATCTTTTTTTTTTTAATCGTGTCACCCCAAGCAAAGCATTCCACTGCCAATATAGCGCAGGGGTTTACATATAGGGATTGGGTATAGGAAATGTCAGAAGGAGGTTGATAGACGACTTAGGATGTATATAGGGAAAGAGTTGGAGAGAGTGGAGGTGAGTTAGTGTGTTAGGAGGTGTCTATTGACCTTACATTTAAACTCCTGGAGGTTGTAGCCGCCGGAGAAGCAAGCATGCGTAGAGAATTCCACAGGCGGGAAGTGGGAGGAAAGAAGCTGTTGGAGTAGAAATTGCGATTACATTTCATCGGTTTCACTTTAAAAGTGTGGTACCTAGTTGCCAATCTAGTATCTCGTGCAAATTCACATCTAGGGGCACCAGTGATTTAAGTTCGTCAGAGCAGAAGCCATGAAAGTATTTATAGAAGAGGCACAGGGAAGCCACGTCACGCCGGTGAGAGAGATACTGCAGGCAAAACATATACTGTTATATATAAGAGACGATGAATGTCTATTCTGTTTAATTAATAGCCGTTCTAAACATCGTATTTTGGTTTTAATTTCAGCTGAAAATAAAGACAGAATTTCTTCAACATTCGGATATTTATTTATTATGTTGGCTCTAAGCTTTCACCTTACATAAGCCATCTTCAGGGAGGTCACAGGAATGTTAGCATAAACACATCCACCATCAAAGATGATTTTTTAAAATCTTGTATTGACTTAGAGCTGCTGACAGCCTTAGAAGAATATGGCATAGAAAAGATTACCGACATAATAAACGAAATTTATAGCAGCGGAATATTACCAGAAGACCAATGCAAGTCGATATTTATAGCGCTGCCGAAGAAACCTGGTGCAAACGAGTGCGAATTACACAGAACTATCAGCTTAATGAGTCACATTACAAAACTGATGGTCAGAATCCTGATGAATAGAGCGAGAAGCAGAATCAGGCCAGAGATAGGGCAGGAACAGTGCGGATTCGTCAAGGACACTGGAACAAGGAATGCCATATTCATGATTAGGATGCTCTCTGAAAGGGCATTACAAAT
The DNA here is from genome assembly GCA_037127315.1 of Ascarosepion bandense. Taxonomy (NCBI): domain Eukaryota; kingdom Metazoa; phylum Mollusca; class Cephalopoda; order Sepiida; family Sepiidae; genus Ascarosepion; species Ascarosepion bandense. Next base: position 517,795 of record JBBBDQ010002136.1, on the reverse strand, counting down.
GAAGAAAGACTTGTACCTATACTTCATTGATTACGCGAAGGCATTCGACAACATACGACACAAAGAATTGATGGAAATGCTAGGCAACCTCGACATTTTCGGCAAAGACATAAGAATAATCAAGAATCTCTACTGGCAGCAAACGGCCTGCATACGGACAGGTAACGACCTCAGTAGATACACAAAGATAGAAAAAGACGTCAGACAAGGATGTGTCTTTTCACCGGATTTGTTCAACCTATACAGCGAGAATATTTTGAGGACCCTAGATGACAAACCAGGATTTGTTATTGGAGGCCACAACCTGAACAACATAAGATATGCGGACAATACAGTACTGATTGCGGACACGGAAAGTAAACTGCAAGACCTCATACAGAAAGTAGCAGTGGAGAGTGACAAGAAAGGACTACAAATAAACTTTAAGAAAACTGAGTGCATGGTCGTCAGCAAAAGATACAACCCAAAATGCCGTATACAGGTGGGGGATAACAGAATCAAACAAGTCCAAGAATTTAAGTACCTAGGAAGTGTTCTAACAGGAGATGGAAAGTGCGACACGGAGATCCGAAGGCGAATTGGCATGGCAAAGGACGCGTTCCTGAAGATGAGCACAATACTAACACACAGGAAAATCTCAATAGAAACGAAGAAAAGAGTGCAAGACTGCTACGTGATATCAGTTCTTCAATACGGCTGTGAATGCTGGACAATATCATCGAAAATGAGGACAAAACTGGAAGCGGCCGAAATGTGGTTCTACAGAAGGATGCTACGGATATCGTGGACTGAGCATACAAGCAACGACGAAGTGTTAGAAAGAATGGCAACAAAAAGGAAATTGATGCTGAGCATCAGGAAGAGACAATTGAAGTTCCTGGGACATGCAATGAGGAAGGAGAGCCTGAAGAACCTGATACTGACTGGACAGATAGAAGGAAGGAGAGACAGAGGAAGGCAGCGGATAACATATTTGCAGGGTCTGATCAGGTGGATGACGGAACGGGGGTTGCCAGGAGCAACAGGAACAAACATACTAAGAGCCACAAGGGATAGGGAGACGTGGAGATCCATGATCGCCTACGTCCTGAAGGGACAGGGCACATAGAAGAAGAAGATTGACTTCAAAGTTTGATAAGTAACGATAACAGTTACCAAATAGCAGACGCAGTTCGTAAATTTGTAATGCGGTTCTATGACGTCACACCGCGTGAGAGCTCAAAATATTAACAGAACCATATATTTAAATGCAATGTAATGTGCTATGAACTGATTTAGATGTGATTTTTTTAAGTGCGGTTTGTTTTGAATTAATTTAGATGGCCTCCAATATCTGAAAGTTATTTTTACTTTCTGTATGAGTGAGTATTACTGTATTGTTGACTAATATCTGTCTAATATTACCTACATGGCTATGTTCTTCTAAGAAATGTTGTTTAATTGAACACTGATCAGAAAAGTGACAGGTAAGTCTACGGGAGAGCGTGGTTGTAGTAAAACAAATATATGTGTGGGTTTATTATTAGTACTAGAGATACAATCTCCGAACAGGCATCTAAATTGATACACTATATTGTTTTTTCTTAGAGGATTTAGTTGTGTGTTTGGGGGGTTATTAGAGACTATAAAGTCAAGTGTTTTAATTTTTTTATTATATTTGATGAGCTTAATTTTTTATTATTATTATTTATTGTTTTAACATTTCTACGTATTATGTTTTATTAACATCTCTGTAACCTTTCTGAAGATGGCTCATGTGAGCTGAAATCATAGAAACAATATAATAACAAAATAACCAAATGCTTCAGAATTTTTGTCTTTATTTTCACCTGAAATTAAAGTTAAAATACGATGTTTAGAACGACTCATGATTAAATATAATAGACATTCATTGTCTGTTATATTTAACAGTATCTATCTATCTATCTATCTATCTATCTATCTATATATATATATATATATATATATATATATATATATAGTTATGTATCAATTGTACATTGCGGCACGGAAATTTCTCTTTCGAGATATATTCTCATCATCATGTTGATATTCATGTGCAGATGATTTAAATTTAAATGTAAATCATCTGCATAACTAGCACCAACATTTCCTGATGATGAGAGTCTATTTCGAAACATAGAAATTTCCGTGTCGCAATGTACGATTGAAACATAATTATATAATTATATTAAGCTCTATAATATTCATTATATTGAGCACTATTTATAATAAAATAAATGCCAGAGAACTCAAAATGAAAAAAACAAACTTTGAGTCCTCTTTACCTGGAATTATATTTATCATCTCCCCACGAAAGATTATTGCATGTAAAATATTTCCAATTTGACAATCATGATTTTTATTGCAACTCACAATTCATTATTCCGTTGTAAATTTACTTAAACTCATCCAATAGGTTATGCGTTTTTCCTTCTGCTTACTTGCTTTAAATCTGGCCTGTGAATATTACTTCATTATGTTACTTACAATGTTCAAGTGTTCCTCTTTCATGTCTGATATAAGTTTTAAATGTCGGAATCCATTATATATAACATTTGTTGTATCTATTTTTCTTTTTTGATGTGTCTTTTTAAACTTAGTTCTAGGGAAATTATGGCGACAAAATATTAATGTCTCACCAATTCTCTTTCAAACAACGAATTAATTTCCAAACAGGTAATTTTTGCCGACTGCAATCATTGCTGAATTGTTAACTGGCCGATGAAAATGGACAGCGTCTGCTTCGATTTTATGGTCTGTGGATTACACTAAAGAAAAGATGAAACGCTGTA